>JAUMHP010000072.1:20532625-20545930 GCA_032361065.1 Enteromius trimaculatus | reverse complement strand
CCGGAAGTATTTGAAACTTCACAACTTTATTTTCCGACAGAAAATAAACAGTGACATAATCGATTATGGCACTTTGCGGCATCGATGCTGAATCGTTCATGCCCCGCATTGCGATACATCGCAGAATCGATTATTGTTGACACCCCTATGTTTTTAATTATCCAGCTTTCATTTTGATAGACATTAAATAATCCATTGGGTTTGGTACCTACCCTGTACAACCCGCAGATGTCACACTTACCCTGTAACTACATAGAACAAGATTATATTTCCCCAGTAATTTTAAAAAGCTTACTTATAGATACACTAAACATACGATTTAATAGAATAGGTACCTGTTAAGTTTTTTTTTAATTAATCCATTATAAATTATTTGTTGGATATCTGTTTGCTACCCCCTTATTACCCAAACATAACCTATTGTTTCCTTATACTTACACGTAGGTACAATATAAATACGAAACATTCATCGTAACTTTAGTTTACTTACGCAGTTCTTTTCAGGTTGTATAGCTGGTTGTTACTCTCTATTCCCAAAACGTAACATATTGTTCCTGTATACCTACATGTACGTTCTTTAATAGGTACACTATAATTACAGAAACATACACCGTAATTTCACTTTACTTACGTAGTTCTTTGCGGGTTGTAATCTAAAGCGTTACCGAAATGGATTTGTGAATCTCTTCTCCAGCATATTTTCGGCAGCGTGGCAGGCTCTGGCAGCGGTAGCTGGGCCGGCTCTGGCAGTGGGGCAGGCTCTGGCAGTGGCAGTGGCAGCGGCAGTCCGTCTCCTCGGCCGCCATACTGATCGCTAGCTCGAAAATTTTCTGTACTCTCCTGGCTTCCTCCCGTGAAGTCATCGCGGGCGGTGCCCATGGGAACGAGGAAGCCCCACTCGGCCATCCATGCCGCGGAAGCGAAACCGAATCCACGTCCCGTGGGTCTGTGTGGCGAGGAGATCTGGGCGGCGGACCTCGCTGGATGGCGAGCCGGGTACAGGCATACTGAATCCGCAGAGACGGACCGGGGTCTGTGAAGATGTGTGCGTTCTTAGGAGCGAATGCCATCTTCTAGTGGAGTCGGTATTCTGACACGGCTCGTCTGTAGTAACTCGCGTTATCGCTTCCTTGGACCGGGCAGGCAGGACTCCCGGCAGGCTGAACTTCACAAAGTGACATTTAGTTAAACAAAACAAGAAAACAAAGACAGCGAAAAGCAAAGAGACTCCAACACGACATGTAACGTTAATACCAACTAACTTGAACTGAAAAACAAAGGGCTTTAAGTACACAGAAACTTATGATCAAAAGTGAGGGCAGCTGGTGAAACACAGGTGAATACAATCAACTAATGAGAACAGAATGACAGGCAAAACCATATAAGGACAGGACTAAACCAAAAACACTAAGACAGGGGAGACTAAGACTAGACACGTCACAAGCACTATCCATCTTCATGCACTAGGTGTGTAACACTGTCTATGTTGTGTTTTTCTGTTTGTCCATGTGGATTTATTAAAAACATATTATTTCCAGATTTATTAAAGTTGATTTTGACTATCTGCCTCCTTCATACTCTTTCGAGCTTCTTCAATGTGAAAGTTTTACAGTATGTAATATACACCTCAGGTGTATTTGAGGTTTTAGTTCAAAAACCACAGATCATTTATTATATTGAAATTCCCTATTTTGAGTGGAAGCAGAAACACACTGTTTTCTTGCATGTCTCTTTAAATGCAGTTGAACAGGTCTGTGCCTTTTACAGCTCATACTATTCTGTTAAAATATATCTATATATAATATAATTTATCTAAAATATATACAGGTTTAATCTTCTGTTGTAGGGTTTTCAGAGCGCACAAATTTGAAGCATGCACACATAAAGTGGCTGTCACATGGCATGTTTCATGTTGTATTGCACTTAAACTGTGTAGCACATTTATGTTAAAAGCACATGTTAAAAAAACATGGTCGGTTATGTCTGTGAAGGTAAACAGCTTGGAATAAAATGGCATGTTTATATTAGATCTGTGTATTAAGTGACAGCAGAGTCATATATAGCACCTACTGCTGTCTACAGTGTTAATATGGCTCAAACCATAAGATAAAAACAAAAAATCCCTCACTGCTCTGGACTAAGTAATGTCTATCCCTTTAATAAGAAAACATTTGCATGCTTTTAAATGCTGTAGCGTGAAGACTCAGGGCGTGGTCAATATGACAGTGTCTGACAACATAGGGGCGGGGCTTGTGATATATGATGTCACACTTTATAATTCTGTGAACGGCTTGCTCTGAGACACAGCTCATGATTAATTGAGGATTAAAATAAAGGAGTGATTTTTTATTTATTTTTAATTTTTTGTTTTGTCCTTGTAGGGTTGTGTTCACACACTGCCAACAAACATTTACATTCAAACAAGGGAATTTTGCATAATAGGTGCCCTTCAAAGTGTAACTCAAATGGTGCAATAGAATTAGTGGCAACACTTTTCTTGTTTATTCACATTATAATGCAATGCACATAAATATTGCAAACTCACAGCAATCAACATATTTTACAGCATTTACTAACCTTTGTTACTGACTTACAGTATTTTTCAGCTGCTTACAAACATTTTAAAAACTTTTTTTTTCTCAAAACTTTACACACAAATCCAATAACTGCACACAAAACACAAAAAGTACTGCATTCAAAATATCACAAAAACAAACATTTGAAAACACCTTTGCCATAATATTAATTCCTGTTAGACTTGTGTGTGTTACAGATGTTGTGTTTTGCTAAACGTGTTTCGTGAAACTAAGTCAAAGGCTGAGAATTAGTTTATGGTTTTGCAGATTTGGTTTCTGCTGTTTGAAAGTCAGCGTTCAGGAACTGTGTGACAAGAGAAGAAGATTTAGTATGTAAGCATGTAACTTTAGTAATGATCACATAATGTAACATGTCCTAATTTTACTGCTTAGCAACCACCAAGGACACCCTTGTAGCACCCCTCATCTGTTTTCCAACAGACTCTCATGGTGTTCTGTGTTCTGTAGTCGAGTGTCTCTATCTCCAGGTGAACTCTGTCTCATTATCACTTCAGGAGACTCAGACATAGGCCGAGGCGTTCATATCTCTGCCGCTCTTTAAATACAAGCTGCTGTTTGCTCAACGCCGGAGACTCAGAACAGGTCCAGCATGTTCATTTGCAATTCTTATTGCTGTAAAAGTTAATCTATCCTGAGCAATAAATCAGAGGACGCTCAGCTTAAGAGAATGTCCTGCCACCGCCACCGCCTCCAAAGGGACGATTTTACAAACACAACTGAGCTAACACAGATTTATTACCTCCGTTTATATAACTCATATTAGGAATTCATGGACCTGGCAAAAGGGATTAGAGCGTTTATTTCAGGCAAGGAGATGATCCTGTCATTAACGGTCGATACTTTCATCACGGTGTCGAATTCGCCCCGTGACGAGTCGCGGTGGACATATCAGGATTGTGCAGCTGTATTCGTTATCTGCCGGCGACCCGCTCTGCGCACGCAATGCCGACCGGCAGCCATCAGACGTGGATTAGGCTGTCAATCACAGGGCCGTGGCGTACTCCGCGCTACGCTTTTGCTCAAATGTCAGCGAGATCAGAGTCATTTCTTGGCTAATTGCATCTCGTTCTCCCCTAATGCTGCTCGTTTAATAGTTTTGTTAGAACGTGTGAGAGGAGACGGCCGAATACGGCCAGAGTTCACCTCGTGTTTCTTCACATTCATTTCATCTTCACTGTCCCCGTGTTAGCAACCGGTTTAGAGGCGAAGATTTCGACAACAACACAAACGTTGCTGTTGTCATTGGAGTGGACAAATCTGAGTTAAACTGAAAAATCATCAGGCAGGCCTTTATGACAAAGCGACTCCCAATGACCTATTACAGATTCTTCAACTGCTTACATTTTCAAAACCTTGCCTCTTTTTACACACAAATTTAAGAGCAGCACACACATGCAAAATGTCTCACATCTCAAAATGCTGCACACTGCATTCAAAATATCACAAACACAGCTCAAAAGCAAACATCTGGGTTGCACTTTATTTTGTGTCCTTACTACAATGTAATTACTGAGTAATATTAATGAACTCCATATACTTACAGTACTATGGTTGTGTGTAATTATGCATTATTTGTTATTATTATAATAGTATATAACATATGTAACAAGGGCAACATAAAATAAAGTGTCAACAACATTTGTCTTATTTTGCAAACACCTTAATATTATAAATTCTTTATGTTATATTTAATGCCCTAATATTACATTTTTGGATATCACACACACACACACACGTTGGTTTTTATGTGTTCTGGGGTCTCTTCATAGGTGTAATGGTGTTTCTACTGTACAGACTGTGTGTGGTATTGCCCTACACTGACCCTACACCTAAACCTACCCCTTACAGGAAACTGTGTGCATTTTTAGATTTTCAAAAAAACACTGTTTAGTATGTTTTTTTTAAGCCTTTTTTAATAACAGGGACACTGAAAAGGTCTTCATAAATCACCATCATATTGTAATACATATGTCATACCCATACCGTTCTTTACAAGACTTAAAGTAACTGGCAGAAAGATGTTTAAAAGTTCATGGTAAACAGCAAAGCAAGATTGAAAGCAAACTTTTTTTTTTTACTGTAAGCTTTTGTTGTGTAGACGTGTGTTTATAGGCCTGTTGCAAAGCATGATTGGCTGGTGTTCATTGAATTTAATGCTGATGAACTTGGAAAAGGAAATCAAGATGCTTCCTGTTAGATTTGTGTGCGTTACATAGAGAACTGTGTGTTGTTTTATGAAACTCAAAGGCAGAGAATTAGTGTATGGCTTTGCAGATTTGGCATGCTTCTGTTGTTTGAGAGTCAGCTTTCACAAACTGTGTGACAAGAGAAGATTCTGTGAGGACAGCGTGTGCATGTGGAGTCCATTTCTCAGGCTGTGGGATATTATTCCATATCAGCCGACGGCTGACCGATTTCCTACACTGGATTACAGCCACGTTATGTCTCATGTTACAATGCAGCAGAAAGCTGAAGTGGTCTGTTTAAATCACTGTGTTGAGAATCCCTCCGAAACGCTGGATGAATAGCGCGAGACGCTCATTAACAAGAAGAAATCAAACAGCGGCTCATAACACATGCGCTGACGCCTAATCTGTTTATATTCTGTGTCAAATCACACGATGCTGCCATCAAAGGTTGAGTTGAAATTGTTTGAGGCCCTAAGCAGTTTATAAGTGTAGTGCTAATCTGCAGCGGACTTTACATGTAAATGACACACGCTCCGATCCGCCGGCCCGTCCCTGATGGAGGGAACATGAAGGTATTTGAGTATTAGCGCCGCTCAGGTTCTCATGCAGACACAGCTGAGGGTGTTTGGGTGAAGGATCTGGAGCTCAGGTAACACGCTGCTGACAAAACATTATATTATTATATTATAACATTATATAGCACATCCTCCAGACATTTGAGCTACTTATGGTGTTTTAGCATTAAAGTGGATGAAATAATGTTACAGCTCAGCTGGTGCTGACATCACATTAATGTTGCTTATATAGTTTGAGGTTGATGAGCACATTGATGCTGTACTTATTTGCCATTATTTTGTAAAATATACATATTAAAAGTATAAAACATGGGTTTATGCATCACTTCCAGATGTTTTCATGAGTTGGCATGTTATCTGGTTGGTGTCACATGACTTTAAGGATCAAGTGCAGCCATGCACACACACACATGTAGCGTCTCCATGTTTTCTGGGGTCTCTTCATAGGTGTAATGGTGTTTCTACTGTACAGACTGTATGTGCTATTGTCCTACACTGACCCTACACCTAAACCTACCCCTTACAGGAAACACTACACACTTTTACATTCTCAAACACTTCATTCTGTGTGATTTATAAGCTTGTTTCCTCATGGAGACCTAAGAAATGTCCCCACAAGTTCAAAATTTACTGCAATTTCTATCTTTGTGGGGACAATTGGTCCTCATAAGGTGATAAATACCAGGTGCACACACACACACATACACATAGACATGGGGTTTCCATGTTTTATGAAGACATACCTTAATATGTGAAAAGTTGAAGCAGGTCTGGAAAAATACATCCCGTTCATTATTAATGTTTTTAAAAGAATGTGCATATTTTATATTGCTGGTATTTTACATTATTTAAATATTTTATGAATATTATATTATAAATATTTTATTTTATAAGTTTTATATAAAACATGGGATTATTTACACCTATTGACAGTTTTATTTTTATGTGCTAATATTTGCTTTTATAATATATTTGCTTCAAGACTTTTTTTTTCTCATAAAATGAACATGATTTTGACATTGTAACAAAATGTATATTGAGTTAAAATGGTTGACCTCAGAATGGACACTCTTAGTGGACAAATGAAAGTTGGAAGAGACTGTTAAAAGAAAGTATTTGGAAGGGCTCAGTGTTAAAGAAACACTAATATGGTTAGTTTCTGAACTATACTGTGTGGAGTCATCACTGGATGTTGTGCTTTATTCTCATATTAGCATATATTTTGTGACGGTTCGTATATGAATAACACTAAAGTGATCTTCAAGCAGCATCTTACAGCAGTCCACCAGACAGACTTTACTGACACTGTGCAAATGAAGAGGTGTTATTAACAAGCGCTGGAGAGTGAGAGACAGTTCTTGCAGTATTGTGGAGGTTGTTGCAGTTGTCTGCCATTACTGCAGAAGAGCAGCGATGCTCCGGTGTCACACCGAACTTCAGCCACAGAGCGCCTCGTATCAACAAACCCTAATCAAAAGACTCAAAGTGTCAGCTGCCACACAGCTTGTGTCATCGGTGCTTCCCTGTCCTCCTCTCTCTCTCTCTCTCTCTCTCTTTCACACACACACACACACACACACACCACACATTCCATTCAAGCAGGTTCTAATCCATTACTATTGTATTATACTTAGTTGATCCTCTAGTAGAAGAGAAACCTGTCAGTTCAACAGTGTTGATGCAAATGGTTTCATTGACATTTTGTCTTAATATTTTTACTATGATATATTTTCTAAAACGGTTATATTTATTTTTAATACCTTTAACCAGAGACGCTCACAAGTCTCTGAGCTAGAGTCCAAGTCAAGTCTCAAGTCTCTTTATTATATTAAGTCTCTGGTTATAATAAGTGTTGCATCACGTACAGCGACCCATCCAACACTGCAGAGCTATATATAAGGAATTCAAAGCATGTAATATGTTATAATGACTGCTTTATCTAATAGCAAACAGTATCAGCTTTGATTGTGGTATATAATCAGTGTAAACACCAAGAATGCTTTACTTTTAAGTTAATATCTGTATTTTGCCTTGTAGCATGATCACACAGTACAGGTACAATATGGTCAAACATCACATTGTAGCTAAATGCAAAACACTATTGCAACAAACCATATGATGTGAAATATGAAGAGTTGCAAAAGCCTCTAAGTGCCATCTGAAATTTTCTTCTAGAATGATCATTTTTATCAAGCTTGTATATTTAAGTTCAATAATTTCACTTAAATGGCAATGAAAATGACCTATTAATTGTCATTTAAGTTAAATTACTTAACTTAAATATAAATGATCATTCTAGAAGAAAATTTCAGATGGCACTTATAGGTCTGATCTGAACTCTTCATACTATCCACACAAATGAACACACTATTCTTCTTTATGATAGAGAATCATTTAGGAATAAAGAGTGACTGTCTTTATGAATGGGAAATTGAATCATTTCACTAGATTGATTTAAAAAAAAAAACGAAACCCTGCTGTGTTTGAGTGGAGATGCGCATTAAACTACTTTTAATGACGAAATAGAGCAAAATCAGGCAATAGTGTTATAGTCAGGCAATGGATGTTAATAAAAACATCTTGTTTATTAAGCTCCTGTAATCTAAAGCAAGTAGCAAACGATGATGGTGCAATACATTAATTTGCATATTAATTAGATCAGTGCATCATATTATCATGCTTCTCTGTGGTCACATAATGTTATTTTTCAATATAATTTCAATATAACAGTTTTCACTGATATTTTTAATGGTTTCTGTTGTCAGAAAAACAGAATGAATATGAAATCCTGATTTATAATTGAGCCCTTGTCTAATGAAATCAAATACATATAAGATAAAGGCAATGGCTATGCTGTGATTTTGGCTATATTTGCATAAAAAATAGAGTTAGAAAAACAAAGAAATCTATTTTAACCGAAAGCTCTGCTTCTCTCAGTCTCTCGCTGATCAGAACAGACGCAGAGAGAGGTGTACACGTGCGCTGGGAAAACAAGAGCTCGCGCGGCACCACCACAGACTCGCTGAGGTTGGTCCAAGAAGTCACAAGATTTGTCTCTAGTCGCTTTTTTGGAAAATTTGTCACCGAGGGGGTCTGAAAAGTCGCTAAATCTAGTGACAAAATCGCTAAATTCACGTCACGTGTTACATGGGCAGGTTATAGATAACGGAGGGAGGGGAATAACAGCGAGCTCATCAGTTGTTTCCTTCACGAGTCCCGCAGCTGGAGTTTGAGTCGAGTCTGAAGTCTTTTGAGGATGAGTCTGAAGTCGAGTCTGAAGTCACTGTGTGTGACTTAAGTCGCACTCGAGTCCCCATCACTGACTCTAACAAAGAATATGATATGCATGTTAAAAAAACATAAAAATTTACAGCAAAAATTCTGTTATTATCAATTAAAAAAAAAAAAAAGACTAACCACATGTTTTTGTTTTACATTTTTCGAGAAAATTCTACTTTAAAATTGCAGTTAGATTAGATTTTGTTTATGGTGAAATTAAAAGTAATAAACTTTAATATTAAACCCTAAAGCTGTTATTATTCATGCTAATGGAGGACAGAGATCATGTGAATGTCCTGAGGTCTGAGTCAGTGTGTGTGAGAAGGTCAAAGGTCACATCCACCGATCTCCGTGCTCCATTCCTAGGAGCTCCAGTTCAGTTGATGCAGCCTTATTAAGCAGGTAATGATAATGAAAATATGACTGCAGGTTTCATGTTCTTTCCCCAGCTGAGCTTTAGTGGTTCAGGGCTGTGGAGTCAGACAATAGTGGCTCTCCTCTCAATCCAAAACTTGTGCTACAACTTAGAGGTCACTTGAGAGCGGAGTGGCTTTGATCGACCGACTGTTACTAAGAAGCTCTAAGAGGTTTACTGGAGCTCAGATGTTTGAAATGGACAGAGGGAATCCTGAGAGAGTGACACTGGAGGTCAGACCGTGTTCCTGTGTAATGTTTGTGCAGCTACTGCTGGAGATGAAGGTACAAACAGATTAGCAGCTTCACACCGGAGCGTAACGCCTTCACCAGAAACCGCTTTTATGCAGATGTTGATACACTGCTTTCAAGCACGCTGTCAAATGCGGCAGTGCTGGAAAAACCACCAACACACACTCATGGAAACAAAAAGAAGAGGAAACAAAGAGAGTTTTCTTGGTTTCTTCAAACCCTGAAATACAACGAAACGCATCCAGAGGAGGCGCTAAAATCTGTGTCAACATGTGCGTACTAAATGATTGCAAAATGAAGCTGCATTGCTTTTTTAATGTGTTTCACTGCAATTCCAAAGCTAAATGTCTATTAGTGTTCCACTGCATTCGAAAATTATGTACCAGTTACATTAAACCAAACATAAAGCAAACACAAAATAAAAGCACATTTACTGAAACCACAATGCTATTTTATCTTGCAATGCTTTACCGGGTGTGCTAGCGAGCGAGCTGACTACATCAGAAAAGCCAAACATATGGAGCTGGTTATGTAAGGTTACAAAAACATAATCACAATTTGTGTAATAATGAACAAATGTTTGTGCACTATTGTAAATATGCACTCAGCATTATTATAACACAATGTTAGTAGCATACTGCAGCTTTAGTGTAATGTTTACTTGTGTACTGCTTACGCTTTACGATAGCTTCGTTACAGGGTTTTTATACAACTATTTACTGAATAATATTGATAGTCATTCATATTAATAAATAAAATAATTCAAATGTTAATTTATGGTAATATTTATTAATATGCTTTTCATGGTGTAATGATTAGGGTTAAATGTATGGTTAGCTGCTTGTCATAATGTTTAATTTGTTACTACTATAGTAATTTTATGTAACAAGGACACTTTAGAAAAAAAGTGCTAGCAGAGGGAGTGAAACTAATGAGGAGAACACACTGTTAAATGGGTCATTCGTTCAGTGAAAAACAAGAAAATAGTACCCAAATATTAAACTATAAAGACACATACAGCATCACTGCAATCAGATTCAGAAATATAAGCTTCCAGCGAATAAAACATTTATTGAGACGCGTCTATGTAGTTACTGTTTTTAAATGCAAACATTATCCAAGTTTTAATAGATCAATGCATCTAATATAATGTGTGACATAATTATAAGTATTATTGATGATAGAGGAGTCGTTTAATTCAGCAGCTATTACAGAGCAGGGAAGTTCTCCTCTACATCAAGGTACTGTTGGAGTGAATCTGAAAGGCTGAATGTGTTTGTTCTAAAGACACTGGATCTGTCAGAAATAATGGTTGTTTATGTGCCTGTAAGCTGGGGCGTTTGATTCGCTGAAGCCCCCTTAATTACCGCAGGCCTTCATACCTGTAAATGAAGCTTCATAATGAGGAGCTGAAGACCAAGACCAAAAGAGGTCAGCGAAAACCAGTCGAGCGTTTTCAATTTAATAGACATTTAAGTAGTGTTAATTAAACGGCATGTAATAGACAAGTGCTCTGGACATTCTGGCATGGAAATGAGAAAGAGAAAGTGTTTATTTAGGAGTCCAGCTGTTGTCCTGGAGTTCTCTGGCAGCTTCTCAACACCAGTGCCAACTTCTGACAGACATGTTAGCTTGCACCATAGAATATGAAGAGGAAGCGCCTCGCTGTGTTTGCCATGTTCTCCAATGAAGGAATATCTTCGAAAAACACGATTATGCTCAGCCATAGTGTACAGTGGCTGTCCTGTGTCTATTTGGGAAAATATCAGTATTATATAACCATTTTGCATTTATTTTATTTGCTTACCTTTCTATTAAAACCAGTGTATTCTGGTTAGGTAGGTTTTGAAGCTGGGATGCTGGTTTAAGCTGTTCCTTTTCAGCACGCGACCATCTTAAACCATCAAAGGACCAGCTTAAACCAGCATCCCAGCTTCAAAACCTACCTAAACAGGAAATGCTGTTTTGTTAAACAGGGTAGTAGCCAGTCATGAGAGAAATTATGTCATTATTGCTAAATAAATCCCATCAAGACGACCCAAGAGCCTCCATTTTCTTATGGGATCTTTGTCACCCTGTAGGAGTTTATTTTCTGAGTGAAAATGTAAAAATTGACCAATCGCAATGCAGAAGTCAACAGAATTTCATCTCGATTTAAATGATTCTGCCATAAACAGTGACTTTAAAAAATCCAAAGTGAATTGCTTTTACATACACCTTTCTTTTCTAAAGCCAAGGACAAATAAAACACAAGCACACACATCGGTCAGTGGTCTTGTAGTCCTTTAATCTCTTCAGAATGTCAGCAAACTACATGAGCTCTCACCAATCAGAAGTGCTGGTGCTGTGCTTCTGTTCTTTACACCTCTCTCTGTGCTCCTGCTGCATGATTATTATGGTGATTCAGATGCGGGTGTGATAACAGTCATTATGATACCTGTGAGCATGTGAAGGTGCCCATTTAAAGACACGGGCGTTCATTAGAAAACAAACACAGGTGAGAGTAAGATGACATCGCGTGGAGATGCTGAGATGAGATGAAAATGAGCTTTCTTCCTCTTTCATTCAGACACTGTTTTAGAACAGATACGAAGATGAAGATATGTATGATAAAGATATGTACGTTCTCAAACAGCAGGATTTACAAGCTCAATAAATCAGTAAAAACACCTTCAAAAAGTCCAAAAAGTCTAGGTGTATGAGAAACAATAATACAAAAATGCTGCAAAAAGCCTTCATATACACTATAAAAAATTACTGTGACTTTAAAAGTAAAAAACTGTGAAAATGCTACAGTATAAACCTGTTAAACGGTTAATGGTAAATTCCTGTAAAATTGATTTATAGTTTATTAGGGTTGTGTGTCACATGTAATGTTGTTAAAGTAATGTTTACTGTATATTTGAGTGTAATGAGTCTCATCATGATGGTGTTTAGTGTTTGTGTGAATGACTCTGAGCTTCTTCTTTATATATTCATATTTAAAAACTTGTGATGGGATTTTGTTGATCATGTGACTTTCTCATCATCACCTGCATATACGGCGAGGTGATGGCATCAACCACCCAATGGGCCAACCTCAGTTTGGAGACAGCATGCTCCTTCTGCTGGTCTCCGAAACAAACAAAGAGCTGTTTGGAGTTCATAAATCTCTGAGTGCGTTCCACGTAAAGGTGCAAAGTGTGTACGGGACGCAGTAAAGCAAGGGTTGAGTCTGCCTTCTCCAAAGGTAGTGCTTGCAGGTTCACCACCTGATCCCGAAAGGGCATGGTGGGAACTTTGGGCGCATAACCAAATCTGGGTCTCAGGATAACGTGAGAGTAGGCCGGACCGAATTCTAGGCACGACTCGTTGACCGAGAATGCACATTGAACAATCCCGAACATTCAATGCTGAAGCAGTCTCATATAAAACAGGCAGAGGGGCAAAACTGTGGCTGCAGCTGCCATACGCCCCAGGAGCCTCTGAAAAGATTTTAGTGGGACCGACGTTCCCAAAGAGGGGACAGTGCCACCTCTGCTACTTTGGTAAAGGCTCGGGGAGACCAGGCCAGCCCAAATGGGAGGACCTTGTACTGGTACGGCAAACCGTAGAAACGGTCTGTGTTGAGGTAAAATCGAGTATGTACGTGTCCTTCATGTCTATGGCTGCAAACCAATCCTAGGGTCAGGGGCGAACTTTGCCATTAGGCAAAGGTAGGCAACCACATTGGGCCCCCAAAAGATAAAGGGCCCCCAAAATGCTTTTCACGAGATGCTCATTAAGTATGGACATGCAAATGGTAGTGGTGTTTATTAACAGGACCATCTGCATGTCCGAGTTGAATGTGCTTCGTGTGTATCCTGCGAGTGGCAAACGAAATATTATGTATCTGAAGCTGACTGCCGCACGAGCGTGAGGTGTCTTGATCACTCCCCTTAACACTCGGTGTACTCGTTACATCGTAAAAAGAATGGCCTCTACACTAATATTAGTCTGTCTCTCTCTTATTCTATTCCT
>JAUMHP010000072.1:20496419-20524898 GCA_032361065.1 Enteromius trimaculatus | reverse complement strand
AACTGTGTACCGACCATTGCCTGCCTGACTACTCTAATAAAACGCTTGCAAATGGATCCGAACGTCTCTGAGGATTTATCACAAATAGTAAGTGAGTTGTTAAGTTTAGGTATTGGGTAGGATTAGGGATGTACTGCTCGGTATCACTCAGGACTCTCAGTTGTTTACTGGACTCAATCTCCCATAATGCACCACTACCCCACAGCTGTTGCTCATGATCCACACCCACTCTCTCATTAGTGCAAGTATAAAAGTCTCTCCAGTCTGAGAATTGCGAAGTTTTGATCCGCATCTGCTATCAACTCCGAGCATACTTTCCCGTGTTTGTTTCTCTGTGTTTGACTTTGGACTGTTTATCTGTTTATCGTTGGAATGCCGCCTGCCCTGATTTTGTGCCCATGGTGTACCTTGAACTTGATTTTGCTCTGCCCCTTTTTTCTCGGTTTGTTGTTATTTGAAGCTGCCAATAATAAATTACGCTGCACATGGATCCGCACGCCTCTGCTTCAGTTATTACATTTGGCTTGGCTTCCTCCACTCATTACTGCCAGATGCTGCATCTGCCAAAGTCAGCACTTAAGATGGCCGCATTATTTATTATTGTACATCTGTGCGTTGGTTTAAAAGTCGATACGTATCGATAATAGAAACACTGATCACAACCCCTTTGATTGGTTAAGGAAATGTCAAAAGAGCGAAATGTCTCAAGCGGAACAAGAGCTTTTATTAGAGTTGTTGTGGAGAATTACTATTACAGCGTTTTAGTGCCACCAAAAAATAAATAAACAAATAAATCTAAAACTAGATTAAATTTAGATTAAGTGAATTTAGGCATATTTAAATATTGTTGTGGCCACTTCATCTTGCTGGGATGAGATATGATATTTATTCTTATTTAACTCTTTTTCGTACTCTACAAGGGCATTTATGTGGGATTGTTAGCAGAAATCATATCATGTGTAATATTCACAGGGTCATATGCTTGGAAATATTTCATGTCTTTCACTGGATTCATTACAGTGCGCTACCCAAAAGCTATAAGATTTGTCCCTTTAGAACTTTTTAAACAAAGTCTCAGTTTCAGTTTTATATTGTGTCTTACAGTAATGTGTTGTTCAAGCTCTTTACTGATCAGATTGCTGTATTATATATATTAATTTTTTGTAGCATGTCAGACACCCAGCAATCGCAATAATGTTCTGCTTTGTTCCTTTTGATATAAAACTCAAAATATAAAATACAAAATGTTTGTATTTTGCTATAAAACTGCCAAATTTTAAAAGCAGAGAATATCTCTGGATGCTCTTTATTCTTTAAAGATTTTATTCTTAAAATATTACGCCTTTAATCTCGTAGTTTTAGATTTTAAATTTTTTTTGATGCCACTAAAACGCTGTCGTAAATTTCAAACTTTAATAAAGACACCAGGAAACACAGCAAATGCTGCAAAAGCCAGGAGAGAGGGCTTGCAAAAAGTAGCAAACAAATTAAATGCGTTAGTTTTCTTTTCCCACGTGAGTCAGTCCGCGTCAGTCGTGCTCTGTAACCAATCAGATGTGACCTCGCTATTTCAACCAATTGTAACCCGCCAGGAACACAGCCTAAATCCTGTTTACATGAAATAAACCCGAGCAGGTTTAAGCTTACGGATCTGTTGCTATGACAGCAAGTCCCGGATGAGAGTCGAAGAACCGAACGATCCAAGATCACGCGAAATGAGTTAGCGAAGTACGAAGAACGGACCTACCTCGTGCTCATGTACCTTGACCTTGATTTTGCTCTGCCCCTTTTGCTCTGTTTCTTGTTGTTTGATCCTGCCTGCCGACCACGAATAAATTATGCTGCACATGGATCCGTACGCCTCCGCTTTAGTTGTTACATAACCATAAACTATAATGTTATAGATATGTTTTGTTTTTATATATACATTATAAATATAAACAATCAAGTAATTTTGGAAATGTGTTTATACATGGCAGTATATAAAAGTGGCTGATCATATGTTTAACGATGTAAGAGGAAACGGTGACACCATGCACACAAATTCCAGAATAAAAGCTCTAAGCAATGTTTTTAGGCAATGCCATAGAACAACCATATTTGGCTCCTCAAAGAATGTTTCAGTCATCAGTGCTCAAAAGAAGCATGCTTTTCTTTTAAGAATCTAAATAACCACTATAAAGCAGCTTTTTGTGCTAACAGATGTCAGAGGTTCTTCTTGGAGCATCAGTGCTAATAAAGAAGCTTCATTTGTGTGAAAGAAGGTGGAGCAGCTTGAAGCCTGTATTACACGGTTTGAGCTGAATATCAGAAAAAACAGCCAGGCACATGCATCAAGCACATTCATACACCGTGACAGTGAGCCTTGTCGAGCAGTGAAGGATGCTGGGACACCGTTCCCCATCTCATCACCAGAGCTTCCTCCACAGCCTAATCTATATGAGCTGGCAGTCTGTGGCCGTTTATTACCTCAAACTGCTCCCACCGGCAGCCTTTATGCTGTAATAACCCACCTATGCTTGGCTTATCATATTCAAGCCTCCCACAATTAAATGCAACCCTTGTCATTTGGGCACTTGGGGAAATCTGGCGGATAGTTCTGCAGAGAGCGAGCAGATTAAAAAGCCTGGGTTTGTTTTACATAAAGCCCGGCTCTGTCAGGACGCAGCAGGGCCGAGCGCAATAAATCACCGGCGTGCCGCGTTCAGCGGGATCGTTGGGTCCGCAGGCCTTCTGCTGACTGCACATTTTCACTTTAATATGTGACCTCACCACAGTATTTCACAGATCCTGCTCCACAGCGTGATGGATTCGCTCTGGTTTACATTTTTGGAGAGCAAAAAGGACATCAAGATGATCGTGTCATTCTCTGTGGCCATTTGTACATAATATACAGAGCTTTACGCGTTATTTTATTTACTTATGATCAGGCAGCATATGCTGTAGAACTGATCTTTTAACATTCTATATAAAGTGCGTGTAATGTGCACCCGTGCCCCATTTCTTTATATTAATTCTGATTTAAAGATTCTGCTTTGCCTTACACCATTGACAAGCATCTGACAGTATAATATTCGACCGTAATCTGCATGTTATCTACTGAAGGTGGGCGGAATAATTCAATCTTTGATTATGGTTTGGGTAATTTTGCATCACATAACTGTTACTGTTTTATGGTGATGCCGTTACTGTGTAATTACACAAATAAGTACTGAGTAATTAACTGCATGTACAGTACACAATATACACTTGAATGTAAAGGGATTTTATTGGCATCTATAGTTGCATGGAAAACCTCTAATATCCATAGTGTACTTACATGGTTAGTACTGTACCTAGTTATGAACTAGTTATTATAATAAGTACATAGTATGTACACGAGCAACAGGGCTGTAAAGTAAAGTGCTACTTACATTTTTAAATGAAAGCTTTTTCAAAAGTGAAAAAAGGTTCTCCTAAAGACTAAGAAATAAATGTTTGTTTTTACTGGACGGTTCTTAAGGGAACCAAAATGGCTCTTCTATGGCATCACTGTAAAAACACCCATTAGAAAACTTTATGTTTAGGTTTAAAGTGAGAGTTAGGGTTTAGTTGCGTTAGTTGCTTGTAATTATGCATAGCTTAGTTTTACTACTATTTTAAGTACTTGTAATTAATCCACCTTAAATTAAAGTCTGACTTTATGCTAGTGTTATGATTCATTCATTCATATTTATGGTATATATGCCAAGAAATATAAGACATACAATGTGTGACAAACTGAGTGATTTAGTAAGGAAAATGGAAGAACGTGATGTTGAGTCATACAGAATATCGAAGTTATAACTGATACAAGGTTATGTTTTTTTGTTGGTGTTGTTTTCCAGAAAACCGTGGATGCCACTAAGGAAGCTTTATTTTTGTGTAGTGTATTTCAAAGCAGCTGTATTTGGGAAGGCAGAATCTCATCATCTAACCCTGCAGAGGATTTCAGCGTGAATGCAAGTGTGTCGAGGCTGGATTTGTCGACACGTTGAACAGCGAGGGGCCGGCGGTCCGAGTCGAGCTGTGTTTACGCTCATAACAGTAGCTAATTAAGTCCTCCTGATGGAAGGCAGAGCTGATTACACCGCGAGCGGCGAGCGGCTCATCATTAACATCCTCTCAGAGTGTGGAGACGGGTGAAAGACCTCTCCCTTTGTCTGCCTTTTCTCACTGTAATTGTGTGTCATGTGTTAAAGGAATTAGTCAGCCACAATCCTCAGTGCACTAATGACCGTCTGGGAGAGCGAATCACCCAAAAACAAAGAGCGAGATGCAGCCGATGCTCGCCAAGACTCTCTGTGGAATACTGTATGTCGGACACCCGCAAGCTCTCCGAGTTTTTCTTATAAATTTATTAACGGCTCCCCTGTGGGTCGCGGGTGGGATTATCTCGTTTAGCACACTTCCAAAAATCCTGCGTAAACATTTACAATTAATTTGCTGCGCCCACAAAGCTTCTGTTTTACATAAAGCTGATCAAATGAAGTTGTTTGCCGCACAACTCTGTTGTCTGTCTGCGGCGGCGGAGAGAAAGCAGTCATTCTGGTGGAAATGACATGGGATAGCGGCTCTCTCAGGTATTAACGTGTCTTCCTGCCCATCAGAAAGTAGAAAGACACCCGTGTTATCCAGTCGCCGGCCCCTGCGAGGGCTTTGAACCTGCCAGACGGCTCCACGCCACAGAAAACAGCCGATGTGATTTGTATTATAATAATCCTTTAATTACTTCACGGCGAAACGTCTATAATGCATTAAGTCATTGAGCGCAGCCGTCGAAGGGAAAGGCGGAGAGATCTTGTTTTGCATAAAGTCTTTAGCTAAGTCCTGCGACTTCAGCTTCCTCTGTTTTGATAGCTAATATATCAGCCGAGGAATAATCCGGCCTACATTTCCAGGATATTTTTGAGACGCCGGCCTCTGTGAATGCGTATGATCCACGGGCTCTTTAATATTTGCAGCAGCTCATCGACTCAGAATGAAGCACAAAGGCTTGACGGGCCAGGGAGACTTTATACTGCGTGAAAGGATGCTCAGAGACTGATCTGCAACACTCTTCATGGGCAGTGTTTGATTCTGCTCTCGTCTAACACATTGCTTACGATGCTAAAAACACAGTAATGCTGCGCATGAATATCGCGTTCAGTTAGATCTGGCTCGCCGGTAAAATATGCATACGTTTATTTATAATGGGGATTTGTCAGTGAGGGAGAGCAGCTGACTGGAGGATGGGCTGTGACCTCTGACCTCTAGCTCTCACACCATGTGTCCAAATGAAGGTTTGATAACATTCAAATAGATGATTAGTTTAATCATTTCTAATATGGCCAGGGTCCACTAGGGGGCCAGGCTATGGCTTCAAATAATTAAAAGTCAAGACAAAACATGCTTTGAAATATGATAAAACAGCTGTAACCAATTATAATTTGTTCATTTGAATTTAATTTAGTTTTAATATTTATGAACCAGGGTTCTCTGGACATACTGGATGAGGGAGTTTTAAACTGTGATTGATAGAAACAGAGATTAATATGTGCCCCTAGAGCACAAAACCAGTCGTAAGGGTCATTTTTTTGGTTTGTTTTTATTTAATTGAGATTTATTCATCAAATGAGATATGACAAATAAATAATATTTCCATTAATGCATGGTTAGTATAGGACAGCATTTGAAAAATCTGGAATATATTGAGAAAATCACCTTTAAAGTTGATCAGATGAAGTTCTTTGCATATTACTAATCGAAATGAAGTTGAATAAATGTAAGGTAATACATAATTCATTGAACATCATCTTAATATACTAATGACTTTTGACATAAAAGAAAAGTGTATAATTTTTTTAAATTATTTTTAATAAATTGCTATTTATGAGTTAACAAATAAATATCACAGATTAGAAATGTCATGTAACTCATTGGTAAAGAGTACATTGTGACCAATTTTAATTTACTGGAATCTGTTGTATTTCTTTACAATTATTTTAATGAATAATTTCTCTAGTTTGTGTAAATCTCTCGTTCTTCTTCAGTACTGTCAGTGAAGAGTCAGAAAGGTTGCGATCTGCTGCAAGATTCATGATCATCTCTGGAGACCTTCTTCTTGACAAAAACTGTGACGGATCCAAATTGCTGTGATGCTTTTAGATTTTTTCATTTGCTTTTCATATGCATGGACGAGTGTGCATAATGAAGACCAATTAAAGTGTTTCCATGGCACGTAAATGCACTCGTGTCAGCTTTAATGCACTCGTGTGTCTTGAAGAGGGGGAATCAAACACCAGCATGTCATTTTAATATTCAGAGCTTCTTTCTGATTTTAATTTTCACCACAGATATGTTGTTTCTGGACATTTCCAATCAAAAAAGCCTCTCTGCATTGCATTCATGTAGAGTTCATATGAATCATGTTTCTGCACATAAACAACATGCTATTTTTAAAATCCTCCATTGAGCATGCGGAACCAAAACATACAGAAAACCTGGGGACTGTAATGACAGTCCCTGAAACACATCAAAAGAAATACACTGATCTTTGATTCTTTGAATGTCTGAATTTGTTCACTAGTAACAAAGAGTCTCTTGAAGACTAAGAAGAATAGTTCATTCAGAGCTTAAAACTGAAATACTCAACCAGAGGCTTTCAAGATCTCAAAGGCCAAAGTGCAACACAGAAGACGTCTACTCAACCGGTGTCCATCAGGGTTATTATGAACGTTATGAAGCAACGAGAATACTTTTTGTACACAAAGAAAATAAAAATAATGACTTTATTCAACAATTTGACAACCTCTGTGTCTCACTGAGTCACCCTAGCCATTTTGGACGTACACATACACTCTTCTATCAGCCGTGATGCATTTTTTATCATATCTACACTTAAAAGAAAAACAGCACACAGAACACAGAACATAGTACGTAGTGCGTTTAGTGGATATTCTCTACACAGAAACATAACAAGGAAATCAGTAAAATAGTCACGTGACATCAGTGGGTTAACTGTACACTGCAAAACATAACCGTGATTTTAACTGTGAAACTGTGAAAATGCTATGGTAAAAACCTGTTAAATGGTTAGTGGTAAATTCCTGTAAAATTTACAGGGAAAACTGTGAACTGACATTCCCAGAATTCCCTGCATTGCATTTCAAATTTAGTTTGAATTTTATGTTTTTTCTTTGAAGAAATAACCGTTTCTTCTTAGTTTTTTTTTTTTAATCAGTTATATTTATTAGACTTGTATGTAAAATGTAATTGTGACATATCACTCGGGAAGTTTGGATCCATAAGCAGCGTTCTTTAATCATAGTCAAGCAGGCAAAGGGCAAATCACAGGCAAACAGTAACAGCAGAGACAGACAGCAATCGTAATCGGTAAACCAGGCAGAATAGTCGGGGCAGGCAGCGAGAATCAAAAGTCCAATACATAATGGCCGACACCTGGCGGTGGTTAAACAGAGTCCGGGTAAGAACGTTAAAACTTAAATGGTTTTACCGTATTTTTTACGGGTTGAGTTTCGACAACCACAGCTGCTGATTTTTTTTACAGTGCAGTTTTATAAAGCTACCTTTACCGATTTGACCTTTACTGATTATTGGCTGATGCATCTGCACATCCAGGATATTTCATGCTAGTTTTTAGAGCTCCAGTCCCTGATCATTTTCATTGCTTGGAAGATCTTAAAAAATGCCCTCTTTTCATTCCAAAGAAGTCATAGAGATTTAATGGGAGTAAATGATGATCATTTTTGGGAGAACAGTGTCCTTAAACTCTTAAAAAATGAAACCTTTTGTTCTAAAAAAGAACCTTTTGTTCTAAATGGGTCCATAAAGAACCTTTAACATCTGAAGATCCTTTCTGTTTCACAAATTCCTCTTTGTGGTGAAAGAAGCTTCTTCAGATTATACAAAGCAAAGAAAGAAGTGGTCCTTTTAAAGAACCTTTGACGGAATGAAACCAAAAAAGGTTCATCAATGGCATCGCTGTAAAAACCTTTTGAAGCACTTTTTTTAAGAGTGTAATTGTCTCAATTCGGTCTCTGTTGAGGAGATCATCGCTCTGAAAGGGTCTGATCCAGAACTGGCCATTTTAATTGAACTCACAGCAGACAATAAGAAAGATTCATTTGGCCATTTTTTATTTGCGTCTGCCAAGATCTGAAATTAAATGTTAAATGTTTCATGGGCTAAGAAAAGGGCAGAATTCGTCTTTGTATTGTTCACCAGAGAGAGAGGGATGATGATGATGATGGTGGTGGTGGTGAGGGGAAAGAGGAAAAGAAAGGCAATGGAGACTGATAAGAGACAAGACGGATGAAGAGAGCAGAAAGAGGCAGGCAGAGAGGCAGAGGAAGATGGATGAAGATGTGGGGTGTCCTGTAATATCATCATCCCTCTGTCAGCTCTAATAGGCTTTTCCTGCCTCACATCACTCATACGGATCCTTCATTAGATTCTGTGTGCTGGATTTGATCCTCGCCTCACACACTGCCAGCAGATCAACTGATCACTTCAGTCCTGTGTGTCAGCTCAAACCTGTGCCACGCAACTGCATCACACACACACACACACCTCATTGACAGAAAACACAACACACACCACATAATACACAGCAAGGATAATACCGTTAGCAGGAGTGAGTCAAATGAGCTTAAAAAATAAATATATAACAAAACTCTAGAGGTGCAGGCTGATGGGTTGTTAAGGTAACTGATGATTTCAGAGTTAAGTGACCTGGCACAAGCTGATTGGTTCATCCTGCATGTGCATCCAATGAGCTTAGTGCCCTGCATTTATATGGCAGGCTAGCCTATAATGGAGATTCCTCCTCCTTCCCCACCTCCACCTATGTAAATCTGCTACAGGTTATGCTTCTATGCAGCATCAGTATATAGTTAACATTCACGGCACTGTATCTTATGCAAGTTCCTGTACTTGTACTAATGTTTAGAGAGATATTTGATCAGTTCTTTTGACATTAGCAAAAATGTTACTTAATGTAGGTCAAAGTAATATTTTGTCAGGCTTTTTACAATATATATTTTTTACAAAATCTAATTTGGATATGGCCCAGTTAACACATTTATTTATTTATTTATTTTTTAAGAACATTTGCTAATGTTTTCATTAAGTTATGAAAACATAATTTCTAAAAGTTCTTTGAAAATGTTCTTTCAAAAAAAAAAAAAAAAAAAAAAACGTTTTTGTACATATTGGAACATTTTCGCTTCAACATTTTGAACAAATATTCTAGTAGGTTACATGTTACATGTTTTTAGCATTCTATCAAAATAGTGATGTTTAAATATAAGCAACACATACTAGCTGAGTTTAGGATTCTATTTGAATTTCCACCCTATTGGTTTCACATTCCACAGTCTATAAACCTAACAGGGTGGACAATTTTGAGATAAACTAGCTATAGTTTTTTCAGTGATCAACATTTAGCTCTCTAACTAGCCACAGATGAACATAACATTTATAACTATGTCAGATATGTTTTTTTTTTAGTATTATTATTACTTTTGATTGGACAAACATTCTATAATATAGCCTAACAGGGTGAAACTTTAAGAGTGAGACAAGCAGGAGAACATTTCAAAAACTTAAAATAAGGTATGAGTGAGACTGTACCTCCATTTGTACAGTTAAATTCTGGCTGAAAAATTAAACCTTATCACTTAGGGCTGCATCGAAGATTTTAGTAATCAATTATTCAACTGAAAATTTCTTCAAGTAATCGGATAAAACAATTTTTTGCTTAATTAAAGAGCAATATTAAATATGACATGTAAAAAAAATAAAAGATTGGTTTTTTTTTAATTAACATTTTATTTATTGATGATATTTATTAAATTTTTCATATTAATATTAGGTAAAATATTATTATCATACAGTAAGTTCATGGCTGTGCATTTATAAACCCTATTCATTGCAATCAAACTAAAATGACCACACCTGTGGTATTGAGCACATTAGACTCAGGGACATGATTACAACAAACTTGTCGTTTTCTCTTTGCTCACCACATTGTTATTGTTCCCTTCCATTACCCAGCCCGCACTAGTCCACGCTCACTTCCTCAAATCAAAACACCACTGTCTCCTTACACTTCGTGGCTGACGTCAGCGTAAGTGCATTGTGGCAGTAATGCAAAAATCATTATGAAAAAACGTGGCGTAAACTTTAAACATTAAATTAAATATTATTCAAAATTAATTAACAGAGGCTTCGAGGCAGAGGATTTTGTCTCGATAATTTTTGTTAATCGAGTTACTCAAGGAATCGTTTCAGCCCTTATATCACTTCTTGCTAATTATCAGTGGAATTTTAGTCTATTTTGGAAGGAGAGGAAGTACTTCCTACTTGAAAATAAATATAAATAAATAAATTTACTTTCACATGATTTATATGTATAAGTAGATGAAGTTTAATCTAATCCACAACATCATCAATATTTTGAGGTTTTTCTAATTTCATGGTTTATATTTCTAATGGAAGCTGAAGTTGATTCAATTAATTTTTTTTTTTAACAAAATAATATGTTTAATGTCTACCTCTGAAAACATTCACTTTTAAATGGGAATATCAAACTAGATTTAAATATTAAATATTTTGTTAGTCAGTAATTACTGTAAATGAGTTTACTTTTTAACTTAAAAATACATGTTTGTTGTCTTTTTATATGTTTCAAGCATATCAAGGCAAAACACATTTGAAATAAGTTGTTTCTATTATAGGAAGTGTGATTTGTTTCTAAATATAACAGTTTCATAATAAAACAAAAAAAAACAATAAATAACTGCAGCTCAGTTCTGCTTCTAGTTTAGGGACAAAAGGAAGCTAAATGTGCATTTCCTCAGTTGGAAATTGTGTGTGTGTGTGTGTGTGTGTGTGTGTGTAAACATAGAGCTAAGTGTGTGCACATACAGGCTGATGATATACAGGGCCGTGTGTGTGTGTGTAAACACAGAAGTGATGATGTACAGGGCCATGTGTGTGTGTGTATGTGTGTGAAGCGGGTGCTACAGTAACGGATACAGCGAGGGCCCGTCTGTCATCAGGCCGTCTGCTAGCGTGATGTGGGACAGACAGGCAGGAGCGGAGGTCTAGCAGCTGGCAGAGCCGTCAGGAAACACACTGCAACAGTGTCAACATCCAGCAAAGCATTCACAGCATCAACACCAAACAAACACAGCAGCTGCGCTGGCGCTGGAGCGCGAGGTGAGTACACACACCTGAACACGAGCACGCCTTCAGTGCTGAGAGCGGCAGGTGAGAACGGACACACTCAAAAGAGTTACTCTGTTTACCGCACTTATCGCTCTTATGATTGTTACTGCAACAATAACAGCTAGAGCCCCATAGAGCCTAGGACAATGGACAGAAATAACTCAAAAGAGACAAGCAGATGTAAATCTTAAGAGGGTCACGCTACACTGAAATACAGCAAAGCCATTAAACAAACCTAGAAAACATGCTTTTGTTCATCAGGTAGCTGATAGAGAAGTGCAAATGTCATACAAGATCATGAGACTCTGCTAAACACGTCCTGAATCCAAAGGTCAATACAAACCATGACTTCAGCTTTTAATTTTATTCCTCTCTGTATTCTGAAGGTTTGATAGTATTTTGATAATATTTGATTTATGCAATATTTTACTGTTTAAAACATGGTGAAAATGTTTGTTTTCTGTGTGTTTTCAGATTTAAGGAGGGAGAAAAATAAAAAAACACAATCCCCTCCAGAAAAACATTTGTTCCTAGTGTCCCTAACACCTGTGTACTCACATAGTAACTAGATGTGTATCTAGTACACAGTAACCCCAGTGTAGGTACACACCAGTACATAGTATCTACAGCTGTAATATTACTGTAACTACATGTAACACCCCTCAGAATGGTGCGTGTAACATTTCAGAAAATATAATACAAAACAAGTACAGTTTTACATTTTAGCTTAAATGTGACCAAATTCACCTGTAAATCCTTGCTTTAAAGGGCAAAACAATTGTACATGGGGTGAGCTACTGAACTAACCTACTCATGTGTCACAGTACGTTAAATTCACAACATAATATTCCTCAAGTAATTATGCAAATCTTAGGCTTTATTCATTGAAATGCTGACCTGTAAACCACGCTTTGTGTAAAAAAGGAATAAAGGATTTCTTCTGCCTCTAGTGTTCATTTGAACTGGAAAGTGCAGCGATTCTTACGTGTAACTATGAGTTTGGAGTTTTGCTGAAATGTAGATCGTATTTCAATGAACCTATGTTGAAAATGGTGCTATAGGATGACGTGGAGACAAACTGTTGAATTAAGTTATTATTTTTGCTTTCTTCGTTCACAAAAAGTATTCTCGTAGCTTCATAAAAATCCTGTCACCTGAATTATTTTATCAATGTCCTCGCTATATTTCCGAGCCTTGATCGTGTAAGGTTCCTTACTGTCTATGAAGAAGCAATTCATCCAAAATATCTTCATTTGTGTTCTGAAGATGAACGAAGGTCTTATGGGTTTGGAATGACATGAGGGTGAGTAATTAATGACTGAATGTTCATTTTTGGGTGAAGCATCCCTTTAACACACAAAATAAAAACACAGTGTTTCCCGAGGTTTAGTCTGACCTTGACCTCTCAGATTGAGTGTTAACTCATGACGAGCGCTGCAGTGATTGATTGTGGAGGAGCAGAGGGACGTGAGCTGATATCTGCAGCTCGGCTCAGGTCAACATCACACCTCAGAGGTCAACAAATCCAGCCTGACCTCTAGAAGAGCTGCCTGCTCTCAGACACACACACTTCCCAGCATTCTCACACTTCCTCTGACCTCCTGCGCAAACACACCGTCTGTCAGCGCTCCGCCAACAGGTACAACGAGCCAAAAGCCTGAGGAGTGACGGGAACCAAACGCCCCTCCACTGCTTCTTTCTTCCACTCAAACTGATTTACTGAACTCTTAAAAATAAAGGTGCTTAAAAGGTTTTTCATAGCGATGCCATAGAAGAACCGTTTTTAGCTCCACCAGCTCTTTCTTATCTTTGTATAATCTGAAGAACCTTCTGTCACCACAAAGAGTCTTGTGTGAAACAAAAAGATTGTTCAGATGTTAAAGCTTCTTTATGGAGCCGTTTAGACAAAAATGCTCTTCTGTAGCATTGTGAAGCACCTTTATTTTTGTACTCAGCAACAGATACTGTGTCTACCAGGGTTGATATAGTATTACATTTAACTTAAACTCAAACAAAAACTATACATAAAAACACATTTTGTAGCTTAAAATAATATTACAAATATTCCCTTGGCAAATAGCAGAATTTATATATATATATATTTTTTACTTAGTACAATTTAATGTAAACTTCTGAAAATATACACTATATCAATCTGATTTTAAAACATTAAGTGTTTTTAAACCTTGGCCTTCACTTAGGTTTGATTTTTGATTCTTCACAGTGAAAAGTTTAAACAGATCAGCTTGTGTACTTTTTGTGCATAACAGCTACAGTACATCCATCTATCTTATAAGAAATCTATATATGCATATATATACAGTATATATAATAAATTCATAAATGTCATTTGAAGACTCTGAAACCTGTGCCTCTTTATGGCCCGTGTGATCAAAGAGATGTGAGACAGCGAGATCACGTAAAGCAAAAGAAAGTCTTTCAGCAACTCGACAGATGAAAGTTCATCAAGGTTAGTGTTCATCAAGAGAACAAATATCAGTGAGATCAGTTCATAATCTCTGGAAGTATACTCTCTCTTTATCCTTGTTTCCTAAACCAATTACACTAGTAGTGGAAGTCGGAGGAGATCTGTAGGAAGCCTAAGCAAGCATCGGTGATCGTTCGTTCTCTCTCCAGACGGGTCGTAACCTCCAGACTTTATCTGCACGTCTGGAGCGAGGGCCGGCTGATTGGCAGGTTAATTTGTGATGCTATAAGCTGATATTCTTGGCTTCCTTAATGCTCTTCGCTGCAGATAAGTCTGCCTAATATGAAGACTGTCATAATTCATCCCCTTCTCAGGAACATTCGTGACAGAGAACTCATCAATTGAAGACGCCGTCTAAAGTCCCATCATCCGCTGGCGGTTTGGAAGACTTTTCTCGTGTTTACGCTGAGACGTCCAGTTCCCGCCCTCCCAGCGTCAGCTGTTTCCGTGCAAATTAACACACTCAGTGGTGAACTGGATTCCAATTTAGATCCGGAGCCGAGTGTGCAAATTAGCCATGTTTTTTAATTAAGCGCATCTCTCTGCATTAGCCGGAGCACCATTGTTCGGCATAGTGCAGGTGCAAATTTATTCTCGCTGGAAGCCCGGCGATGTCCGTCCTGCGGACGCAGCCTAATCAGACCCCAGCGGGGGGACCATCACACCGAGAGCTTCTGCTGAGAGCGGACAGAAATTATTCCTCATTTGAGGATCTGCTTTATAACAGTTCCATTAAAAGTTGCCACCATGCAGATGAGCGCGGTGCTTGATGAAGAGCGATCTCACCCGCCGGACAGCTGACAGACAGTGCAGCTCCATTATTTGTTAACGAGTCGTCTCGTCCGGTGCTGCTCAGTGAAGGACTGGAGGTGACTGTGTGATGCTGCTGTGTTTATATGTTTTGTACGTGTCACTGAGCTTCAAAAATAACGAGGGTCTTGTCGCGCAGCCCCTTCAATTGAGCTGCTTTGCATACGGGAAAAGAGAAGGGCCGTAATTATGGATGCATAGCGTGTGAGATGACGTGTGCTCGAATGACTTCAGTCTCAGATGACCATGAAAAGAACCGTCAGTGCTAGTGTCCGTTCATGCCCTCATTCAATGCAGACATGTTCAAACAAAAACGATGCATGCGTTGCATATTTGACACTTCTTTAATGTCAGTACACTGACATTTATCTTTCCCTCTGTTTTCTGATGTTTGGGATATACTTTGGGTAACAAGAATGAGTGTATAGGAAGTACACGTGAAAAACATGCATTTTAGGCTTTGTTAATGTGCATTGTGCACCAAATAAAATAGTATTATAATTTTTACGTTTATGCTAGTATCTGTCAGTATGTTAATAGGTTTAAACTATAGTTCATATGAAAAAAAATATTAAGTATTACTTCTTTTACTAGCACAGATGGGATATTTTGGTATTATTTGATAACGTTTATTATTAACATTAGTTAATGTGCACTAAAAATAAAAAAAATATATATACACATATTTCACAGCATTTCAAAGGTGATGTTAATTTAGAGATTTAATATTAATCTCCTTATCCAATAATCCTGGAATTGGATATTATGAATACTATTGCAGGTTGATTTGCATAAATGTAAAATGTAATAATAATTAATTGCCCTGAGCTAACATAAACTCACAACAAACAGCTACATTTTTATTAAACTATGAAGTAAACTAAGATTATTTAATTAATACTTTTTTCAGATTTCTCAGTTTATCAGTTGCATCAGTTTTCTAAGCAAACATCTGAAAGTCAGTTGCTGGGGAGTCTAGGACAGATTTTGCATGAATTCTCCTCTACAGTTTAAAGTGGTGATGTAACAGGAGCAGAACAGATCTATTTTAATGCACATCTATGTGATACTGATCACCAGCAAAATGTCGGCTGGGTTGCATCGGTCGGTGTATCTGAATGCAAGCTTCTGCTGGAATATCCAGTTGCAATATTTTGATTTCATATTTTAAGGTTCAAACATAAAAACATATGCATGAATAAATAACATGCATAGATAGGGTGAAATACATTTAATGCACTCTTTGACACATATGTGTTTGCCTGGAACAGGATTATTCTTTCTTTATACAATATAACGTTGGTACTATCTCTACAGTGATCCTGTCAACTCTGTTCTGGCTTCGAGGGAATGAACTCTCTCTGACAGAGACCCGAGAGCTCAACCATCTCCTGTGATACCATGCCTCTGATCGTTTCCATCTAAAGAAATCCACATACGCGTTGTTCCGTCGATCAGCGGCATCAGAGCATTGGCCGTGTAATCTATAACCGGCACGCGAGAAGCTTAACAATACGGCGTATGTTCTACACAGGCCTATATTTTATCCTGAAACCCATTTACATCCTGTTAACCATTTCTCAGGGCAGATTAGCCGCTGGTAGAAGGCAGAGCATTTCCCCAGAGAGAGAGGCTTTGCTGCTGATAAGGCCGGTTATAGGAAAGCGGGATTAGTACATCTGACCAGGGCAAAAACGCCTCTGATTATTCCTGAGAAACGGCTCTATCCTGTCAGCCGCCGCTTGATTAAACACGTGGCGAGGACAGTGAGGCACAGCCGCGGGAGATAACTGCCATTATTTATGCGGCTGGATGGTGGGCAGGGATTGGTGAGGGTACAGTACCGCCGGATCCCGGGGGGTTCGATCCCGATCACATGGACGGATGCTTTATCGCCCCCCACCCCGCTCTATCGCCGCCGCGGCCTGCGCCCGATGCAGATGTGCAGGGATATGCCCGTTATCTTCCTGAGGAACTTCTGATGAGCGAGGAGCTTTATAGAAATATGAGGACAGTTTGAAACCTGCTCGGTGATGCTGCAAGCACAGAAATGGGATCCATCACATTAGTCGCGGTCACAGATGCAGAACACACATGCTCTAGGTTAAATGTGTGAGTTTAGACAAAAACCTAATTAGATCAAAAACATTGTGTGGCTTATTTGTTCTCACTGCACCAACAATTAAAGTTTGTCTGAGGCGAAGGATGATCTAATCAGCAAACATTTACTCATTACAGATTGAAATCCTTTTTATATTCAGAAGCCGGTTAATTAATTAGTTGCGTTAATGACCCGTTAATGGCTGCGGATGAGGAATTTTAACTAGGCACCTCAATTAAATATTATCTAACTGGCTAATCAATGTTTTTAATTAATTATTCACATGATATTTCGCAGGGAATCGATTCCCCCATACAGCTGAATAAATCATGTTTTATGTTGTAGCGTACTCCTCACAATGGCCTTCAAATCTGAGCGTAAAATAGATGATCTTAGCATAGCTGCAGCGGTGGTGGTGAAGGCTGGAAGAGCTCCGTCACTCTCTTCTGGCTGCAGGATGGGAGAAGCCCCGGTGGGCCAGGGGTGGGTGTATGAGGGAGATGGTGGTGATGGGGCAAGGTCTGAACAGAGACAGAGAGAGAGCACCCGTCACCGACCTCATAAACCATGCGGGAGAATATTTCAACTCTGTTATGGGCCAGTTGATTGTCTTGTTTTCTGACGAACTGTAGTAATGACAGGTGCTTGTTGAGCAATTTATTAACATTAAACAAAATGATTTTTGTTAACCCTAGACTGACAGAATGTTGCAGAATACCACAGAGACTTGAGGGTCCAGGCTTCTCTTCACAATAGACAACCACCCAGAGCCTTCTTAAAACTACCCAGCATTGTGTTTTGAAAGAATTTCTTGGCAACCACACAATGATGCCCTAGTAACCTCTAAGCAACTCCCTAGCAACTCCAGACACTGCACTAGCAAGTGTTACAAGCATCTAGTACCGCTTCCTAGTAACCACCCAGACTATCCTACAAGCCACATAGCAACACCCTAGCAACCACTAGGACTATCATACATGCCACCTATTAACACCCTGGCAACTAATAGAATACTCACAAGTGTCTATCAACACACTAGTAACCACCGAGACAATCAAAAGACTTACAAGCATCTAGCAACACCACAATAACAACCCAGACCAACACGCTAATAACTCTTAGAAGTCTTATTAGCCTCGAGTAACACCCTAGTAACCACTAGGACTATCATACACACCACCTAGCAACACCCTAACAACCCTATAACACCAGTAATAACCTAGAAACACCTAAGCAACACCCTGACGACCAGTCTGCCTACACGACAGCCTGTGTTGTTGTGGTTCTCATTAGTGGCGGTTGTTCCTGCAGGCCAGTATTGGAAAGTGGCTGTGACATCATTAATTATTAGAAGAGTCTGATGAAGAAATTCTCTGAGAGATCAAATCATTCTCAGGGCCCAGCAGATTGCATGCTGGGAACTCAAGGAGCCCTCGACATCCAGGATTATGACTTTGTACTTGTCGTCTAGCACAGACAGATCTAGAGTCTCCATGTGAATGCAGCAGGAGGAAACCTCTGTTGAGCGCTCACATTCAGTAAAGCAGGGCTATTTCAAATGATTTTTTTTTTCATAAATCCATTTTAAATAGTCACATTTTCTCTGCAGCTAATAGGATCATGGTAGAGGTAATCTCTGCAAATCTGACAGAAGAAAAGAGGTTCTGGCCTTCATCTCCTTCCTTACGATAAGTGAACAAATTCAAGAGTTTTTCCTGTGGGAGAGAAGAGGACGAGGAAAAGCCGGAGCAGACAAAGACTGGAAACAGGGAGGCTGGTACGAGAGGTCGGCTCTGAGCCAGCGGCTAATGAAACACTCGCTCTTTCTTTGAGGGAAATCATGGTGAAATTTACACGCATAATGCAACTACAAACACTTGTTATTAAAAGGCAACGCGCACTAAAGAATAAAAATCCATTGTAACATTGTCAGTTTTGAAGAAGTCTGCGTGTATAATGTATTTTCTGCTCTTTCAGGAGTCTGTGACCTGTGCTGTGGTTTGGAATTCACTGTTTATTGAAGTGAACGAGGCACTTTTGTCTAAAGTGAAATATGGCTAAATTGCTGTATGTTTGCAGTAAAGTACTGTAAAAGCGCATCGCTCCCGGTGGCGCCTGTCATTCTCTCGTAGTGTTCGCCTCAGTGAGAGCGACGCAAACCCTTCATTCTCAAATCACCGCTTGACAGCGTATTTTGAGTGAACTGACCGCTGTTTATCCACCCAAACAAACAAATAGCCTGTATTTCTTCAGAGTCATCAAATGGAGTGTGAAAGATTCAGTCTGCTCATAATGGAGCGCAGGGAAGCAAGTCAAATTCAGACAAATGTACAAATATTATTCAGACCGCCAAACAGACAAGCACAAATAACGGTCCTTTCTCAGAAAATTATGAAAGCTTATTTTTACTATGCAATAAAAATAAGTTAACTGTTTTTGGTTCTGATTTTAAAAAAATAACAATAAAATGTGAGATCTTAACTCAGAACTGCACATATACATGATCAATTCTGAGAAATTAAAAAGTCAGCATTGTGATGAAAAAAAATTCTGACTTTGAGTTCATCACTTTTACATACACTGAATTTTTTTTCCGAATGCATTTTGCAATTCAAAGTTTAAATCTAACAATTCTTCTGTCTTAATTCTGTTTACATCTAGCAATTGTTTTTTTTCTCAGAATTCAAAATTTACATTTTGCAATTCTGAGTTTAAAATTCTCACATTTCCAACTTTTTTTTTTCTTAGAACTGAAAGTTTGCATCTCACCATTTTTACTTTTGTAGAGTTTACATCTCACAATTACTTTTTCCCTCAGAATTCTATGTTTACATGTTACAGTTCTATTTTCAACACTCTATGGATCAAGTTTTTACAGTAGGACCTCACCTTTACAGGCCTTACTGGCACAGCCGATGTGGGATCTCTATAAATGGCATGCTGCAGCTCATCAACTGCATATCTAGTTATATCAAAAACGGAGCGCAGTTCTGTGTTCTCAGATTTTCTTCTCTGCTTTAAAAAAGAAAACAGATTTGCTCTGATGGTTTTCAGATGGTCTCACCTGCAGCGGGTACGGTTCTTCGGCAGACTGTCAGCTCGGATCAGACGCTCGGCTGTTCTGAGGCATCCGTCCTACAGTATCAATACTGTGATGGCTGAGGAGCCGCACGCTCTCACATTTCCTGAGAGTGCAAAGACAATCGAGCAGATGAGCGTCTCAGGACTGACACTCCAGTCACTTCAAGAATCTCTTTCAAGAGCTCATACAGAGCGACTGACAGCAGCGACGCCTGAGACATAATAAACAGCATCAAACAGCTTTGGGTATTCCTTGCTTCTGAATGAAAAATTCAAATGGATGGTGAACATCAGAAGCTGCGGACACTCACATTCTCCTTCAGAAAGAACAGGGTTTTTCTTTGTTTGTTTTGCTTTTTAGTGGAAGAAAGTAGGTCTGTCTTGCACACTGAGTTTTGTTAGTCTACCAGAATCACACATAACTTGCAAAAACAGAGTTCAGAACTAGTTCAGACGTGCAGTTTTAACATACATACGGGTCAGTGTTTCAGCAAAGGCTTTGTGTGTATGTATGGTATGTATTCCTCAGTATTTACCGGCCAAAAGTTTCTGACCAGTAAGATTTAGCCTGCATTTATTTGAGCTAATGTACAGCAAAAGCAGTAATGTTGTGAAATATTTTTCTATTTGAAATAACTGTTTTCTATTTGTATATACTGTAGTAGTGTATTTTATTTCTGTGATGTTCAGTACGATCCTTCAGTAATCATTCTAATAAAAAAGCTTATATACTACACCATTTAAGTTTACACTTTAATTTTTTTTTTTTAATTTGACTTTATTTTTTAATTTATTGGGAAGAAATTCATTCAGCAAGGACGCTTTACATCGACCAAAAGTGATTACACTTTTTTCAGAATCTTACAAATGTTTGTATATATTTGTGTATATATGAAATATTTACTATTTCAGATAAATTATGTAAAGTATGTTATGTAAAACTTTTGTATTTTTTCATTTACTGTTTTTGCTGTATTTTGGATCAAATAAATGCAGGCTTGGTGAGAAGAAGAGACGTCTTAAAAAAAAAAAACCATCTTAAGGGTAGTGTGTGCGTGAAACATTACATTAAACCACCCAATATTACATGAAGTTTTTAGCTAAAGTATATATTTATGTATCATGAAAAGCGCTATACAAATAAATTTGAATTGAATTTGAATTGAATTTATTTAGCTCTATAAATACCTTTAGCCTGAAGGTTGATAATATCAATTTCATTTTGTCTCATTGTTCCTCAGAATATATTTTCATGCATAACTTTGATTTTCCAGTCATTTGCATGCACTGAACCTGCGGCAGAAAGACTGAGTCTCAATGTGTTTATAGCTATTTACTCGGCCAACAGTTTATGCACAAGCTCCCCTACTAAGGACACTTGACTTGTCGTGCAGGTCTTTTAATGGATTGCGCTTCTGTTTTGTCCATCTCTTGACATCACATTTGATGACTCTTATTTGAAATGATGTACCCACTGCTTCTCGGTTAGAAGCAGACACTTATTTTGACATCTAATTTGGTGCTGGTGCTTGTGAAACCCCTGGAAGCCTGACCCGTGGTTTGTGTTGCGCGCCGAGGGCAAGGTTCACGTGTGAGGGGGTTTTGTTTGTGTGCTTACTTAAAGCCTCTTCATAAGAGACTAAAGCTTCAGACAATAAAAAAACTGGCTGGAGGAGGAGGAGCGGGGGGAGGAAAGAAGAAAACGGCAACCTTGCGGTGATTACTGGATCAGCGTGCTTTTGTACAATTACCATCACTTTGAATTTTAAACGGCGACTTAAAGGGCAGCGGAGCAGCTTGGAAAATTAGGTTGGAGTCTAATTAGTGCACTCCAACATGACAAGCACTGCGCTTTCAGCCCGAGTAAACCGCCCAGTCAGGCAAGAGACTGAGAGCCAGCACCAAAGCAGCTCTGTACATCACTCAGAACATCAGCACAGCAGAGCACATGCTAGTTATCATGTTTTCATTGTGTATAGCACAAAAAAAATTAAATAAATAAAAATAACTCTTCAATTCTATCATCATTTATTTCCTTCAAGTAGTTCCTAACCTGTATGAATTTCTTTGTTCTGCTGAACATTCTCATAATACTTCTGTCCTTCTATGAAAGTCAGTGGTGACCCGAAGCAGACGATTTTGAGTTCAATGTGTCCCTGGGTCAAAATCTTTGTTGACCCTGGAACAACACTGATTAACCAATCCGATTTGAAGAACCAGTTTATAGTGTGTAGTTTAAGCTTGCAGCCAGTGTTTGGTGCTTGTACATCAGTGTCAGTCATCTACCATTTCCTCTGATTGTAGGCATAATCATGAGTAGGGTAGGTGTAGGTGTTGAGATGTGGTCCAAACTAAAATTTTGGAGTAAAATGTTGTTCCAGGGACAACAAAATATGTTAACCCAGGAACATGTCGAACTCAGCAAATCAATGCTCTGCAGTGAATGGGTGCCGTCAGAATGAGAGTTCGAACAGCTGATAAAAACATCACAATAATCCACGAGATTTAATGTCTTGTATTATATTTCCCATTCTGCAGCTAAAAAGCCATGGTCCACTGAATCAGGAGAGAAATATGCACAAATGAGACACTGTTTACAAGCCAAAACAAATATGTCACAAGAGTTATTACAGACTCATATTTTAATTCATCTTAATGAATATTAGTTCATCTTTTGTTATGTATTAGTTCAGCTTGTGATGTTTTTATCAGCTGTTTGGACTCTTATTCTGACGGCACCCATTCACTGCAGCGCATCCACTAATGAACATCTGATGCTAAACTAGGTAAAATAGCAATTCCTTTAAATGCAGTGTAAACCACTTTGGATAAAACTGTCTGGCAAACGTATGAATGTAAAGTGCTCTGTAACCGCATGTTGAGGCGCTCTCTGACCAGACCAGATTTAATTCAATTTCTACGAAATGGGGTATTTCAAATGGCGCTCAGCCCCGACAATCAGCCTGGATTTAATTAACCTAAATCATCTCTTTGTGGTTGATGACAAAGAGCTCTGGGAGAGGACGGCTGATGGTCTATTGTTCTGAGAGCTTCACAGTCGATTGGTGCTGCCGCGATGAGCTGTCAATGAAGCATGGAGGGTGAACGGCTCAACATTTGATGAAGCCAATTTATAATTGCCTGGAAACTGTCAGGATGGAGACGGTTCTGATCTCCAGCATCGTTCGCTTGCAGCACAAAGGCATGAGGGGAAATCTTGATAGTGTAGGTTTAAGACGCTGTCGATTTATGAAGGATGTGCCGTACATTGATTAAGTATTGACTTGCTATCTTTTTTCCGCAATCTTCATTCTGTTGAGCAGTCCCGGCTTACACCCAAGAACTTCAGCAGCTCAATTATGCGACTCTCCTGCATGAAACTCACTCGAGCAGAAAACAGAAAGATGAAGACGAGCAACGTTAATTCAGCAACTCGTTCGCTTTAATTGACAAGCTCTCAGTTGCAGAAGTCCGGAGAGCAGCGATCACATGCGTCTCTCGTCACGCGCTCATCTACATGTTTTAATAAGTCGGCTGGAGCGGGGAGGAAGAAGCGCTCAGACGTTTAACAGATTATCATCTGCCGTGTGCAGAAATTCAATAAATATGAAATAAATGCATGAGACTCTGAAGCACACTCCGGTTATCTGCGTCTCTCGGTGCGTTCAGCACATCCTTCTCATTGGAGCTCCTATCAGAGTTTCTGGCAACACAAGCAATTTGTCTGATTGTACTGAAATCAGAAACGCACAATAACAGCCAATCCAGTACAATGATGTATTTGCTGATTAACCATAGCATGATGCGTTGTAGGAGAACAGTTTGTAGCATGGTGCACATCCATCGTGTGAAGCAGTCGACTGGAGATCTCTGAGACTCTGCTGTAATGACAACTACAGCATTTATGTGCTCTGTCATTTTACTTTATCTGATGTTTGTCTCGTCGAGGGTTATTCCACGACATCAGTGCCTTTTCCACCTAAAGGCAGAAAACAAACAAACAAAAAAATTGCAATCAATATATATATATTTGTAAATATCCATAAAATAAAGAGATCTTAAAATGACAAAAAATTATATTGTGCTATGCCGTTTTTTTTATTTTATCACTTTTTCTACCTCATGTTTTGGTATTTTTGTCAACCCTGTTACCGACACGAGTGTTACTAGATAATATAGTTTAATTAGAGATGCCACTGAATGATATAGACATTAGCTCAATAATATACTGACGGTTTTACTCAGACAATCTTTAAAAACAGGGTGAAAACTAATCGGTGTCATCCCTGTTACCCACATGTCAAAACCGGATGCCGATTTCAAACAAATGTACTAATTGCTAGCTAACTTCACAAAAGCACTTGCTGTACATTTTGAAATTATTTTGCTTGTAGAAATTGATTATGTTAACTGTAAGAAATAATTGTTTAAATGTACATTTTTAATTGATAACAGGACTGACACAGCACAATGGCCCCCTTCAGAAAATCTTCACCAAAAATAAAATATCATAGAGGAGTGAGAGGAACATGCTTGTCTTTTAAAGTGCAGGAATCCTGATGTAGGGTTTATTGATGAACGTAGCAGGGCTGACATCAAATCAAGGGACATCAATAAAATGATTTATATTTTGTAGAACAAATGCATAATTATGCCAAAAACAATGCTTTATGAGACTGTTTAGAGCAACATGTAAATGGGATTTTTCTATCAGTACGCAAATTGAAAGTCAGAAAAAGTGAGGGGCAGGACAAAAACCTGTAGTACAGGTAGTACCTGTAGTATTAAACTATTTAATAGACTTTTCTGAGGAAAGCATAACAAAGTATTTTTTTTATTTGTTGTTATATTAAATCTATGTTTGATTATTTCTTAGGTATGCAAAATCACCGAATTCATAGAATGAGTCACACAACACTCTTCTGTCCAGCTGTTGTCTTGTCCAAGCCTGCTTCCCAGACGATCTTTCTAAAGTTAGACTGTGTTATCAGTGCTGTTCATGACAAACCAGATAAAAATGTACGAGAGGAAGCACTTCTGCAGCTCTTCACTCACAGCTAAAAACATTGGTCACACGGTTTTATTTCTTTAACCGGATTTAACTAATTATCTAGAGGACAACAACAACAGCAGTGTCCGTGACATGGGGACCTCTGGCGGGAGTCTGACCTTTGACCTCCGGAGCTCTGTAACTTCCCTCCGTGGCTGGCGTGTGGAGGTCAGGTGACCGTGTGACACTGGGCTGATGGGATTTACTCAACGCTCCGAACCCATCCAACAAAACACCCAGCTGCATCTCTAGCAGATCACTTATATTGGCCAAAACAGACATCAGCAGCATCTTTGATTGTCTATTTCTGGTGCAGCAAACACATGTAGTTGTGTAGTGTAGTTTAGAAAGAATAAATCTCTTCTGCTAATCAAGGCTGCATTTATTTAATCCAAAATACAGTACAATTCTATTACGATTTAAGACAGCTGTTTTCTGTGTGAATCTGTGTTCAAATGTATTTCTGTGATGTTCAGCATCATTACTCCAGTCTTCAGTGTCACATGATCTGCAGAAATCAGCATAATATACTGATTTACTGCTCAACACACATTATTAGCAATTGTGGAAAACTGTAGTGCTGCTCAATATTTTTGTGGAAACAGTGATGCTTTTTATTTATTTATTTATATTGAGTTTTCAAAAGAACAGCTTTCTTTGGTAGCATTATTAATGTATTTACTGTCACGTTTGATCAATTGAATGCATCTCTGATGAATACGAAGTTTGAATTTATTTCATTTTTGAAGGCTAACGTATAGCCTACCGCACACCGACATGCACACAATACAACATTTTCCACTATATTTGGGAAGTGAGTATTTTAAGCTAAGAAAGGACAGTTGAACTTGAAGGAAATGAGACTGGCTAAGAAAAGTTCACAATAGCAGCATTTAAACTGAAACAAATAGGAGCCGTCTCACACAATAGCTGACGTGTAAAGCTGCTGCAGAAAGGAAGACAGACAGAGAGGCAGAATTAGGAATGCTTTTAAATAATGACTTTTAAAGGAGGTTGTTAAGGAGAAAAGCAGCGTGGGGAAGAAAACGAGAGTTATTATTACAATCAGTGAGCGGAATAATAGCACAACAGAAAGCGGCGCTGCCACGGTCGACTCGGAGAGACACGGAGCAGCTTCTAATCAGCTCAACCCGTCCAACATCTGCCAGTGACCCAGAAGAAGACGCTAATCGTCAGCATAAACCACTGGGCACTTGTGTCTGAAATTGGAAATGACTTCAGCATTATCTAAACTATTCTCTGATACAAACCACACACAGACACAGATGCTCTCTGTCTTCTGCTTCCTGTGAACTTCTGAAGGGCTGAAGCAGAGAAGAAGTCTGAACCTGAACAGTGCTGGAGGATAACCGTGTACAAAAACTGTAGTGAGCAATGGAATCTATTGGATTACACATGTGGAAAAGTTTCTGACTATATTTTAGAATATTTTTGTCCCAACATATATATTCCGTTGCTTCATGATGTGCAAACTGACAAACTGAACTCATTTATTCATTTTTGGTAACACTGTTTCAGGGTCTCTTAACTAGTTGCTTACTGACATGCGTACAGTATGTGACCCTGGAGTGCAAAAGAAATTGAGATTTATACATAATATGAAAGCTGAAAAAATGTTCTTCTTATGTAATTATTTAACCGATGTATGGTTTGTTAGGATAGGACAATATTTGAATCTGCAAAAACAAAATCTAAATATTGAGAAAATCACCTTTAAAGTTGTGCAAATGAAGTTCTTAGCAATGCTTATTACTAATCAGAAATGAAGTGTTCATATATTTACAGGAGGAAATTTACAAAATATCTTCATGAAACATGATCTTTACTTAATGATTATTGGCATAAAAGAGAAATTGTTTATTGGTGCTAATTAAGCACATATATCTTATTCCACATCCCAAATCCTACACAATACCTACACTACCGCTAACTATCAATAAGCAGCAAGTTAGGACTTTATAGAGGGAGAAGTTGTAGTTAATAGTGAAAAAGTGTTACCATAATTTTTAAATAAAGCATTTAAACAGTCCAAATATTTCATGTGTTTTCCTGCATGTCAGTGTGACTGTGAGCTGACACCAGAGAACTCTGGACAATTCTCTGTGTTACTAATGGCTTTATGAAAGTAACAGTAGCAAGGACTATTTAAAAGAGAAAGTTATGGAGAATCAGTGAATGGTGAATAACATGACAGTATGCAATATATAAACAAGTAACTGCAATCTGACTGAGCAGGTTAAACTTTAATCTAAGCAGTCAATCTAATTGTATAATTGAGGTTACATGTAATGAGTTTGTACCCAGCACTGCCTGCAAAAGACAGGCACGTGAGAGAATGACAATAATACAGTAAGATGGCATAACAATAACATAATGATGAAAGGTGATGTACACAACATGTATCAACTACCCAGATGCCTTCAGGAACATCTCCATGTTCAAATGTTTTGTTGTGTTGAGACTGTCTCTGTTCAGAGTGTTTATAATGTAGCAGCTGTTTGTAAAAACAATGCAAGTCTATGGAATGCCTGTGTTTATAGACGAGTTACTGTACTGTGTGTGTGTCTGATGAAACACTGTTATCATATAAATATCACTGCACTTTTGACTCCAGGAAGCAGCTTTCTGAACATCTGACTCACACGCTCCTGATTTACAGTAAACCAGCATTTCCTTCTGTGTCCGTCCTTGTAGAACACACGCACACATCTACAGCTGTTTTCACTGACACAAAACTCTTTAAAGTGATGGACTGCATCAAAACGACAAAGAGAAGGAATATGAACATATAAACCTCAAGATTGACAGATTGAGTATTAAATAAGTTCTCTGTTATGATACCACGCACTTCTGGGATAACATTTAATAATGCTTTGATGAAAGGCACAACATTCACTCAGTAACTTTTACAGTAACACCGTGTATATTGAATACAGAATGCATTTTAACTACTTTTTTTAAAAAACTTTTAAAAAATGACCCCAACTCACCCTAACAGAATCAGACTAATTCAAGCACACACTAACACAGTGTCCTTCCTGTAGTATTAAAAAAACTCCTGCATAACTACAAGCAAATCATCATGACTTTATCCCAACTGCAATTGGTGTTTCAAATAGGATCTTAAAACGAATATTAAAATGTATTATCATAATGTGTGTTAAGACAACTTACTCCATTTGTAATAGACTAGACAGCTTTGGAAATGTATTGTAAGTAATCATTGTTAATTAATATTACTGTAACCAAATACACTTTCACTGTTGTGCCTTGATTAACACTTACATTACTGTAAAAGGATGTTTTCTAGTTGAAATCGAGTACATTTTCAATTAAGTACTACAAAAATTATTTTTGTACTTGGCTTTTTTTCAGTGTAAGTGAACATTTTGACACTGTGTTAGACAATAAAATGAGATTGTAAATGATTTAAGGAATAATTGACGACGGGCCGTTGAATTATTAGAAAAATAATGCACACCCGAGGTGGTGATGCGGTCACGGCGCGAAGCGGAGTTTTTAAAGCTGGCAATGGAGGCATGAGCCGTTGATAGCAGACTAATGCAGTTAATAATGACGTTATTAGAAAGAGAGCGAGAGAGACAGAGAAAGAGAAACAGAGAGAGAGAGAGAGAGAGAGCGCTTGTATGGATCTGAAGCACCGTCTCTAAACTGTAA
>JAUMHP010000072.1:20477170-20488968 GCA_032361065.1 Enteromius trimaculatus | reverse complement strand
ATGTAAAGCGTAAAAAGTAACGGCCCTAGTACTGAGCCCTGAGGTACTCCATACTGCACTTGTGATGGATATGATACCTCCTCATTTACTAAAATAATAAAACCAGAAATATTTAATTACCCTGAGAGGTAACACTTTATAATAACTACATGCTGTGAATCATTAGTTAAGCATTAGTAAATAGTCAGTTGATCCTTTATAAAACATTGTTCTAACATTAATAATCATTAGTAAGCAATTTATAAATACAACTATAAATGCCTTTTTATTGGTTTATAAGCATATCTAAATGTACAAAGGAGATTTAAAGACTCAGTTATCTGAACAGAACAAATAAACAGTACAACTGTACACTTATTTTTTTTTAATGAAACTGATAGATTGTTTTTCATTTCTCAAGTGTACAGTTGTACGATTACATCTTTTTCATCTTGAAAAAACATGTCTGTGTTGTGTATGTTTACTTCTGTTTAGAATATAAATGAGCCTTTACATCTGCTTTATAAATGCTTTACAAGGTATAACTAGTCCTCACTTTATATGAGCTCACTAAAATAGACGACTGGCAACTATTAAATGCTTTATAACTACCTGACTTAATCATGAATTACAGCAGGAACATGTGTTAATAAAGCATTTATTAAAACAATGAACAATTATTATTATGTGTCTGAAAAATAAGACTTATTAATGTAAATTGACATAATTTATTAAACATTTACTTAGATTTTTTAAACGGTGTTATAAAACACTGACAACTCCCAAATAACTGATTTGTAAATAACATAATAATTTTAAAAAATGATAAATTGATCATTAATAAAGTATGAAAATACAATTATTAAACATTATGTTCTCAAGAACAAGGCATTTATAGATGCACTTGTAAACTGTTTAATAATGCATAATAATTTTGGAACAATGGTTTATAAAGGATTAAACAAATGCTTACTAATGCTTAACTAATCATTCATAATCGTCAATCATGTGTAGTTATTATAAAGTGTTACCCATATTATAACAGCAGCAGATCATTCACATTCTGCAAATGCCAAATATTGCAGCAAATGCATCTCTACTTCAGCATGATGTGTGTGTGTGTGTGTGTGTGTGTGTGTGTGTGCGGGTTTATGTGGTTTATGAGGACAAATTTGTACAATGACATGGGTATGACATAGGTATTAAAATATGCTTTATGAGGACATTTTCTGTGTACCCGCAATTCAAAAGGCTTAAAAAACATACTAAATGGTGTTTTTTGGAAAATCTAACAAAGCACACAGTTTCCTGTAAGGGGTAGGTTTAGGTGTAGGGCAGTATCACATACAGTTTGTACAGTATAAAAACCATTGCACATAAATCACAAAAACCAACATGAGTGTGTGTGTGTAAAATGTTTGTATTCTGTCACTCATGTTTTCAGGAGCGAGTCACTGATGTGGAAGAATAATCACGACTCCTGCGTCTCTCTGACTCTCTTCCTGCCGGCTGCACTGTACTGGTCAAACAAATTAAATTACTGCTGCAGTATGTGAGTAATTTTATGTAAATTACAGTGTTAATGTTCTGCGTCGCGCCGCTGCCAGCTGTGGACATTTTATTGTTGTGTTCTGCTGCGGTCTATCTGTAATGAACATGTACTGTATATTCAGTAAGACTCCAGCCCTCGTCTTTCTCCTCATATCTCTCCGCTCACGACTGACACAATCCCAGCCCTCAGAGAATGGTATAGATGTGAGCCTGATACTGTCAGCCTCGTGCTCCTGCTTTTAGACATGGGATCTGTTTGCTTAAGCAAAATGCTGCAAAAAACATTTTCTTAATGAGCATCTCTGCTTGTTTCCAGAAAAAATATCAATTCACCCTCAAGACTTCACACATTTTCCCGAGCAGTACAACTTTGTCAGATATTAAGGCTTATTGCTGGTGAATTTATCCTGTGGTGTATGTTGTTGTATCTGGCAGGTTGTTAAATTGTTTTTGACTTAAAATATAAAGATTAAAAAAAACAAAAAAAAAACAACAAAGATTACACAATTGTTGCCTTAAATGGCATTTAAAGCAAGACACTAGATACACTAGAGATATAAAACCCATAATCTCTCTGGTCTGTTGATCAGTTAATATTTTGGCAACACTTTATTATAAGGTGTAATAATACAGTAGTAGCTGCTGTACTTAAACAAAACAAAATGCACTTATCATGTAACTACGTTATGGATCATCCTGTAATTAGAGTTAGTAATGATGTAGACAGCTACTGTTCCACATTTGTTACAGACTGAGTCTGTTACACAGATACTTACGTAACCAAAAGATTGTCACATACAGTATGTGCTTAAACACATGAAAAATTACAGGAGATTACACGGGCATAAGCTACTTAAAAAGTAGTATCAAGATTATACTTAAGTGTAAGTGTCTGTGTAACAGACTCGGTGTGTAACACATGTGTAACAGTAGCTGTCTGTTACATCTACATCATTACAAACTCTAATCACAGGCTGTTACTTCCTTACATGATAAGAACAGTTTATTTCATGTAAGTACAATTGCTTCTACAAATTACCTAATTATGTAATTACTCTGTATTATGACAGCTTAAAATAAAGTGTTACAAATATATATATATATATATATATATATATATATATATATAGCAATGCCAGCTTCTATGATTAGTTTAATTGCAAGATAAGTATTTATTAATACAAAAAGTAGAAAGAAAAAAAAACAACTCACAATAATAAGACTTTCATCAATTAATTAATTACATTTTATAAAGTTTTCTGAAATGTCATATTTAAATATGAATAATTATCTAATAAAATGTGGATAAATATAGATTTCAAATTCCTGTTTGTTTTGTAGTCATATTAAATGTTGTTGTTTTTTCTCCAGAGGGGATTTTGTATTTCTCTTTTTATCACTACATCAATCAAACTAAATAAATAAATAAAATACAGTCAGCAGACGGAGGACAACCATTTTTTTCTAAGTAAAGTGTTAGTGTTAAAAGAAATATGAACAAACCTTCAGAGTATAGAGAGTAATACAACTATAGGTTGGTGTGTGGAAGAGCAAAAATACAGAGTGCAATAAAATAAATACTTAAATGTGGATCTGGGAGCTTTTCTTTCCACTATCAGAAAAAAAAACTGCCATAAAGACTTACCATGAAGAAAGGTGTAGATTTGCTTTGGTTTAGATCTAAAGCACACATTAATGTAATACAAATATGACGGCTTGGTCCTGCCGTTAAAAGAAAGCTGGTGAGCACATTCATGTCAGACTGGAGTTATACGTTACAGCAGCTCGTCTCTTCACCAAGATTAGGATTTATGTGCAAACGGCCAGCTGAAATTTACACCCGGTTGTTCTTGCAGTAATCTGTGGAATGAGGAAGTGTATCCTTGTATTTCATTAACTCCTGCCTAATGACATGAGCGCGTCTCCCCACAGGGGCCGCTGATGGAGACGTCGAGCGCAGAGCAGAAATTAATGCGCTGGGGTTAAACGCTGGAACTAACTCGTGTTTCAACAAAAGGCCAGCCATTACAGCCAGCCATAAAAAGCATCAGATCCGTCTTGATTTCACAGGCCTCCAGTCTCTGCTCTTGCTCTTGTTTTGTCTTTTTCATCACGTGTCCGGCTGCATTTGCTCATCAGAAAACCAGTCATAATTACAAGGTTTTTCAGCTGCTTACACACAAAATCTTCTCTCGTCACACACAGTTTGTGAAATCTGACTCTAAAACCAGCAGAAACACACCAATCAGCAAAACCAGACACATTCTCAACCTTTGGCTGAGCTTTTTGTAAAATAACAGAAAAAATAACACACACACACATCTAACAAGAATTAATATTAGGGCAAAGATGTTTGTTTTTGAGATGTGTTTGTGATATTTTGAATGCAAGAGATGTGAGGCATATTTCATTTTGTGTGTGCAATTATTGGGTCTGTGTGTGAAGTTTGGGAAAAAAGGGACACATTTTGAAAATGTGTGCAAGCATCTGAAACTGTAATAAATCATCTTCGATGTGACTACACAGAGCTACATTTCTCCTTCTAAGTTCTGACAAAACGCTATTTTGTGTTTCTGAACAAAAAGGCTTCAGCGATGCGGCATTAATGAGGAAAGCATCTGAAACGAGGCGGTCTGGAGAGCCTGGCGCTTCTGCTAATTGGAGATGATTTTCATAAAGCCTGTGGATCGGCTGACAGCGTCTGTCCTTCACTTCTCTCGCTTCCCCTCGTTCACGGGACACAAATGAAGTGGCGGAGACTTCTCAGAAACTCAAGAGTCCACAGGTGTAATGGACTCGTGCTCAAGCCGTGTTTGTCCCCCTAATTAGCCGCTCCCCCTTGAGCTGTAACAAGGGCCCTAACGAGAGTGTTTTTTGCAGTAATAATGGCTGCAGATACCTGCGGGGTGAGAGCGTGCTGCTGTTTCTCATCCTGTCAGGCAAACTGTGGACTGCTGGGGCTTAATGATCCTGAAAACAAGACTGTGTGTGTGAGAGCGCTTCATCCAGATACTCTCCTGCTTCTGCTGATGTTTCTCTGTGCAGACGGGAGCGCTGTGTTCAGTCACTCAGGACCTGCTGGTCTTTATTAGACCCGTATCAGAGCGCTCGGACCGGATCGGTCTGCTCAGACACTTCTGCAGAACTTTATTCACTACAAAGCAGCTTCGCAGGAAAAACTAGATAGAAATGCTTGTCTTATTAATATATACAAATAATTATAAATAAAGCAAAAAAGTAAAGTACAAATATTTTCTTGTTTTTAGAAAGAAAAAAAAGCTAAATAATCTGCCAATGGAGTAATCAAAATAATCCTGCTTTCTATCATCGTTTTGCTTGTTCTAGGATTATTTAAGATTGTTCTCACTTAATTTTGACTTTTTTTTTGTCTGGAAACAAGAAAACAATGTATTTTTTACTTTTGTAGAAAATATTTCTTGATTTTTTTGGCTAGACACAAGACAAAAACAATTAAAAAGCATTTTTTGCAGCGATTGGTATTGTTAAGATTAATCAGTTATGACAAATTTCAGCTCTTATTCAATCATGTCAGCGCAGTTAAATCAATAATATTACTAAATATTTGTTGTATTCAAATCATATGTAAACATTTTCCAGCTACAGTTTTCTGAATGTACATCTGACATACAGTCACATTATATTATTGCTGTTATAGTGACATTACGTTATTTTAAGTCACTGTTCTTCTTCTATACTTTAGTCTTGTTTTCTACATCTCAGCATTCTTAAACCAAGAGATGCAAAATAACAAACAATAAATAATTAAGATCAGTGTTTGCTATAATTGCAGATTTAAAAGCTATGTTTTGTTTTTTTTATTTAATAAACTGAAGAATAGAAAGCTGAAATCATACTGATCAGAACAGCAGATTTTAAAGGTCCCATCTAGCGGCGATGTTTCTGAATGTGCATCATGGGAATATGGTGCGGGGATATGGACAGATGAAGCAGGAGGAGAGAGTCACAGATGTGCGTGAAGAAGCCTGAGGCGTCATGAGTCTGATGAAGAAGACTGCCGCTGAGAGAAGAATCTCTGGATGGGTCTCTGTCTGTCCTGGGCTATCCCAACAGAGAGGAAGCGCTCGGGCAAACACATGATGAGCTAAAAAGAGAATAAAACGCCAGTCGAGACCAGAAACGTGTGGAGATGCTTGTATCACTGACTTATTATAGGGATTGTTCTTTCATCAAATAAAGCTTGAGGAAATATTATCTATGCATCACGAAAATCAGTGGAGAACAATTAAAACGCGTATATACTGAATCTGAAATGCCTCCGCATCAACACTAATCAAACTAATTTCATAAGAAAGGACACGCATTAGTGCTTGTTATCAGATATGAGCACAAAAAGTGAACGCTAACTACCGACCATCTGGCTCTCACCCAAGCTAGCGGTCGCTGATGAGAACAATAGCGTTCATTAGGATCGTTTATCATGCTAGTGAGCTCAATTTACTTTTGCTTCCATCACGAGACCTGCTCATTAGGATTCTAAACAGCAGTGGTGAGCGTGGCACAGGCTTCACACACACAACACCAGCAAGATGGAGTAGGTGGAGCGCTAGCTCTGAGCGATGCTAATAGAAGTGCAGCGGTTGTGCTGGGTGTCTCTGAGAACTCAGCAGCAGATGTCTTTGTTGCTGGAGCAGCGGGAACCTGCGCTTCACACTGCATTCCTTCTCCTGCCAGCTGCCAGCTTAGCTGCAACTTTTCATCTCTTCTGTCGCCGCAGACACAAAGTTTTCACTATTAGCAAGAAATGAAAAAAAACAAAACACTTAAACGAGGATAAACTGCACCCTAACCATCTGAACCTCTACCACACTATCATCACACTTGTACTGTATTCAGACTAGAAGGTGAGTGAAATGATCAACTACTAAGAAACTACACAGAAAAATAACACACGGAATGTTCTAGTCATGTCAGTGCAGCTAAATCAACATCATTACTGAATATCTGTTGTACTTTTGCAGATAATATTGGTATGGGATGCATGCTTTAGAATAGTTTGAAGATTGTAATGAATCAGTAATATTTCAAACAGCATATAAATATTTTCCAGCTAAAGTTATATGATTTTGTTTTGCTACATCTTTCTGACAATATGTTATCTTCATTTGCTGTTCGTCCAAACTATCTAAACTGATATACACATATATACAGAATAGAAGTTGTTTGGGCGCTGAATTGAAGTGATGAAAACTCAACTACTAAGAAACAAAGTCTGCCTCGTAGTTTGATCAACGCGTGATGTCAGGAACGACAAAAACAAACAGTCTGTCATCACAAGTCCATAAATCATTTTTTGGAAAGAAATACAGTCTGATCAGTCTTTTGGTGCAGTTATAAGGAAAGGAAGAATCACAAGAGCAGATTTAAAATACAGGGTGGGCCATTTATATACACCTTAATAACCAACACACTGGGCAGCACACTGAACACATTTTATAAGTGGTCAGAAGCTTGTAAATAACTCATGAACTCAAGAATAAAGTCACGTTAAAACCAAGCATACCATTGTTTTTCTTGTGAAATTCCCAATAAGTTTGATGTCACATGACCCTCTTCCTATTGAAAAAACGAAAGATTTTCCAAAATGGCCGACTTCAAAATGGCCGCCAATGGCCATCTTGAAAAGTTTCCCCCCTCACATATACTAATGTGCCACAAGCAGGAAGTTAAATACTTTTGTATCAAAAATACAAAATATCAAATTTAAATATCAAAACTTTCATTATGAAAAACAAGATTTTTATCTCCACTATAGATATTTCTTTAGTGTTACACAGTTGACAAAAGTAACTCCTTCATGAAGGCATCGACTGCATTTATATTGTGTCAAAAACACAAAAGCACATATTCCACATGACAGTGTCTGGAAAAATGCAATACCTGATGCACAGTGGACAGTCATACACTTGTGTAAAGCAATAGTGATCTACTTCATAACAGAGACGTATGACTTATGATAAAAAATATGTTAAATAACTTATTCAATTACAGTTATTACTGAGTAGTTTTTCCCTTTAATATAATGTTCCCGGTTACTTTCTGCAGGCTGACAGAGTAATGCTGTAGTAATTAGTGAGGAGTTTATTTTTTTTTCACTTTAAAGCTAACGTGCTACTAAGGAACTACAAGTGGTCGGGATCATTATTTTAAAGTGAAAAACACCTTAAACCCTCAGAATGTTACATCTGCGCCCACCCCCCGATCACAATCCCCCGAGGCCTCACCTGTTCACACACCTGATAGCACTTAACCACATCAGCACCTCTCACTCAGCTCAGTCACGGTTTTTGTTAAGTGGACTATTCTCTATCTCTCTGCTACTAGATTACTTACCTGTGTATTCACCTGTGTTCTTCCTCCTGATCCTCCGTGCTCCATCCTAGCTCTGGTGCTCCTCTATAATTCCCATCTGTGACATCAAGTGGTGTGTGTGTGATCGTCATTGGTGTGCTCCAACCCGCACCTGTGTGTTACAAAAAGACGTTCAGTTTTCCGTTTTTTCCCTGTTGAATTGGACTATTTACTTTTTGTTTACCTTTTTGAATTCCGCCTGTTGCGAAGAACTTTTGTTAATAAATCCTTTTGTTTGATTTATCTCCTGTGTCCGTCTGCTTCTCTAACACCGTTATTACTCAAATGTAAATTAAAAAGTTGCTTGACATTTTATACATTTGTATCTGTCACATACTGTATAGTCATTCGATCATGAGCTTGTCAGGATCACTTCCTAATTATTAACATTTTTAAGTGAATTAACATTGTTATTCTTATTATTATTTTATGCATCTAAAAAGGAACTACCTTTGTCTTAAAAATGCTATTATTTACTGCTTAGTTAATCTATTAGGTAACAGTAGTAAGTTAAGTGTTAATGTAGAACTACCTTTTACTTCCTGCATAGTTACTTGTTAACAACGGCCCATTATTCTAAAGTGTTACCATATACTTTACACATAATAAATATACACACCTATAAAAGGTTTATTTTGGATGTGATAAATCATGATTAATCATTTAGCAGCACTAAATTGTAAGCATAAAATGATAAATGAAGAAAAAAAATATTTTTCTGTTTCATTAACATAAACGCTTCCACAAGGGCTCACCGAACACATTCGTGCTTCATCATAACAGAGCATGTTCCTGTCTTCATACTGTGCCAGTGTGGCGTTGTGTGCGGTAATAAGAAGATTTCCTACACTGTGGATGATAAAAGGTTCTTGATTAAAGCGAGGATGTTGAGTTTGACTCGGAGCGAGAGGATTCATCTTGAGGGAGTGTTTTACTGTCTCTCGGCCTCAGCAAACGCTGCCCTGTGAATAATAGCATGTCCATCAGAGAGGATCTCGGGCCCTCGCTGGGATTTACGCTGGGATTAGCTGGGGACAATAAATGATTCATAATGTATAGTTTTGGCTCAGTAATTTCAGCTGTTGTACAAGGAACAGTATTAAAGCAATTCCACACTATGGGCTCCATACATGACAGCAGCTATTGTCATACGGTGTCTCTGAGGAGAGCCGTCCTCCGCTTATACATATGCACACGACTCACAGTTCACATCTCTATGAGAAGCACGGAGCACTCGTTGTGGGCGGGCTTTGTAATTGCTGTAAATGTTTCCAATGCTCTAACCCTTCAGCAGACAGATAGATGGACCAATGCTGCTAATAACACTAACAGAGTGTGTTTGTGTGTGTTTACTGTGAGCCGGGATACAGTGCTTTCTGTGCAGTCAGGGCAGATGCAGCTGTCTGCTCTTCGGATGGGACTTTCATCTCAATCTGATGCATATTGTTCGGTCTCAGTCTAAAACAGAATGCAAAAGCCTAATCACTCTGGTATGGAAGTACAGTAAAACAGCAGTTTACACATTTACACATGTACAATGCACTGTGATGTATGATGTGCAATGTTTGTAGATTTACATTTTAAAAATATGTTTTTGCACGTTCCTAATGATCTTGTCATGCTAATTCACCTTTTTCAGTCTCTGTGCAATCATGTTGACAATATCACTGGAACCAAATATCAGAGGAACCAAAACTGGCGACAGAAATGAAGAAAAAAAAATCTTGTATCATGTAATCAAATCATGTTCTCTCTTAAATGTTTTTTTTCCAAGCTAAAACATTTGCAGTGTATTATAGGCCAGCCTGTAAGATTGCATCACTCTGGTTTCAAACACAAGCTCTCTGACTCACAAACGTTTGTGATTCTTGCATGTTTTGTCCATTCTGATCAATCAAAGTGTAAATGATCTGTGTTCAATAATATTTTTCCTGAAAGTTTGAGTTAAAAATAGAATACAAATAATATAGTGCGCAAGACAAGAAAAAGATTTTTAAAAAATACTAGGGTGCATTACTGATGTGTCTTGGAATCTAAACTCAACTCTAGAAAAAAGCTGCAACACTTTGCTCTACAAACTGAAATGTAACACTTGTGTAGACAATGTAAACAGTGCCATTTCAGCCAGCGAGTCAGATGAAGACTTTGGCCAAAATGTCTTCATTTGTAAAGTGTTGAATTACACATATCTTGAGCTTGTGTTAGACAGCATTTGATACTTTTTTTAGCACTTAACCAAATAAATTAAAAACCCCACTGACGGCAGGACGGTAGCGGAAGGCCTACAGTACCTCATCCCTGTAGCACTCTATTCTCTAATGTAGTTTTGTTTTTTTAATCTGATGTCACATGGCTTGTCATCGCCATCTCTGCGTAACACTGAGCTCCATCAATTAACCGGCCGTTAATCAGCCGCTGCGATGACATCATGCAAACGCTTCAGTATTTACTCCGGTCACGGCTGGAAGGACCGTTTCCTGGAGAAATGCATAGTTTTAACAAATAATCCTCTGCTGGTCTGTTTTTAATGGAATTTATGGCTTCATTCATTACCCTTTTTGTGTTAGTAATTATTTCTAAAATACCAAAGAGCCATCTTTTGGGCCCCAGCCGTGTGGCGCTGCTGATTTATGGGGCTGATTGGGCTCTGATGCTGTCTCAGCGAGGTGTGACATTTCAAAATATTTATAGCTCTGGCACATTAAGGGCTTCCCTCTGAAGGTGACCGAGCGCTCTTCCCTCAGCCCTTTAATTAATGCAGTCCTCTGCTCTACCGCTGTCTAATTTATCCACTCCGTATCGTCGAACATGCCCGGAACGGCACGGGACGCTGCAAAACACATCATAAACAAGCAGCTCTTCCCTGAGCCAGATCACTGCCGCACCAAACCACAGCAAAGCACTGAATCTTTAATATTTTATCGATCCGATCTAAACCTTCTGCCCAAAGTGGCAATTAAAATTCAATTAAACTGACTGAAAGCATCATATTAAATTTCAGCTCTTTACGAGCTCCCCACTAATGCTTCAGGACAAATCTCAAATATAATCACACTCTTTTCAAATGATACGATCTCGCTCGCTTGCTATAAAAGTGACACGTTTAGGTATACTTCCAATAACTCTTTAACTATGACCCTCTAATGAATACTATTTTATAGCCTTTAAATCATTTATTATTGGGCATTTTAATAAAGCGAACTGACTGCTATTGTTTTACACGCTACAAGAGGAATTATTTTAATTTTGAGTTCCGTTCCGCTGAATTCCTCTTCCGAACTTCGAAGAGGAATTGTTTTGATCTGAACTGCGGTATTAATATGCTCCGGCAGAATTACAGAGAGATTCCAGTCTAGATATAATTGATGACTGCGTTCGTCGCCGGCGCCGCTCAAGCAGTAAACTCCAGAACCTCGTTTGTCATCAAAGCTCAGCGATCTGCTGAAACGCTGAACAAATCAACTAAACTTTCTATTTACAAACTCAATATAACCGCTCTTCACTATGTTGCTAAGGAGAGGTTGAAACAGGTTTCTACGGCGGTTGCTAAGGTATTGTTCACGGTTGTTGGGTGTGTTCTTCCTCACTGAGTTCAAGGGTCCGGTATCCTCTGTCTGTAGATGTGACTCGAGTTTTTCCTTCACTGCACAGCTCTGTATGTGTGTGTTTGTCCCATCAAAGGACAGTAAATCGTGTATTTTATTTTATCAAAATTTTAAAAGATGTTAATTTGATTGCAAACAAAGCTGAAGATGCACAAGTGTGCAGAACACCTGTCCTCAGATGCAATGTAGCAGCTTCTTTAATAAGAAAAGCTCACTATCTTAAAGGTTGTGAGTGGTCAGCAGCAGACTGTTCTTGCCTCTCTTTCTAGTCTC
>JAUMHP010000072.1:20435125-20477070 GCA_032361065.1 Enteromius trimaculatus | reverse complement strand
ACTTTCACAACGACACACAGCGTCTCCAGAACATGGCGCCCGCAGCAACACTACAGACACAATAATAGCTCCGCCTTTCTTTCTGGAAATATTTGGGCGGTGTTTGAAAATAAACCCACTCTGTGACGGAGAAAAGTGGAGGCATGTTTAAACGAGTCGGTTTAGGAGGGTGTGGATAAGACATAAACTTTATAAAGAATATCTCTTTGGTTTTGAAACTTTAATCTTCGTAACTTCAGGATCTTATCTCTGCAACAACAGCTCGTAACACTACACAGAGAAAGAAAAACTTTAATTATACGACCCCTTTATATACACTTTATTCCAGTGTAGTTCAAGTAGTAGTCAGAGGTGCAAAAAAGTTCCTATGCTTTTGAGAAACCTTCATTAGTTTCTCCAACAGTGCATTATACGATAGAGAGATAGGTACGTTGTTGTTTTGCATTCATTTTCATAAACAGGGTTTAATTGCATGCAATTCTGGGAGTATCTGTACAAGGAAGATGGGGACAGTCCTGAAATTTAAGACTAATCTGCAGGATTGTGCTGAACAAACACAACACCTGTTTGGAAGCGCATGCATGGTTTTGTGAAGGCGTGAGCAGTTTGTCAGCGCTCCAGACGTGTGAATGAAACGCATGGCCTGCAGCTCTCTCTCTTTCTCTCTCTAAATGAGATGCATGGCTCTCCCTGTGTCTCGTCTTCTTTTAATTCTGTTTGAGTACATGCCTCAGTCATCTTGCCTTTTATTGACTCAATCTCGGGAAGCAACGCCGCTTTCCATAGCGCGCACATCAGGCCGGTCCTCCATACCGTGCTCAGTAATTTAAAGCCTTTATAGAATTGCAATTTCAGGGCTGGCTGCTTGTTTTTCTAAAATGTACTCAAGGAATTAGTTACTCCAGCCACAAATCAGACAAATTTATGCGTGGTTGTAATGCGGTTTATGGCCTCACGGTACATTGCTTCAAAAACAGCAGATGTGAAATAGTGACAAATATAATGAGGGTTTTTTCTGCCGTGTTCTCTCTCCTCTGGCCTGATACGGAGGAGTCGTGGAGCGTGTTTACTCCCCACATACAATACATTTAATGTGATGGTCGGGGCTGTTGATTAATGCTCGGCTCGCTTTCATTACAGATAAGAGTGGCGCTGCGGTCAAGAGATAGAACGTGCGCTGTAAATCTGCTCGAATGAGCAGTAAAATGATCAGCCATCAGAACTGAAATTCACAAGCATTAGTGAAGAGGGTGAGCGGGGTTCAGGGTGACAGAGAGACCTAAACTCAACCAGAGATCACCAGCTTCTCTTCTGAAATAATACTGCTGCATGCATCAAAAGGTGAAAATACATCATTTACATGTGCTTTAATGAATGAAGCTGCTTTTTACAGTCAGATGCAGTAGTTAGTGGTCAGTAGGGGATACACACAGGATACCAGAGATGTTCATCGCAGTACTATTAAGTCACGTTACCGTATGCACATTATGTATCTAAAACAGGTACAATGATTTTTCACACATTTGTCCATCTTTATTCACGAGTATCAGCTTTGTCAGATTGTGTCATTAATGATGCCTTAAATTTATTTCAGACTTGTTGTTACACTGTTGAATGAAACTCTTTGATCTGTATACAGCATTAATGGCAGAAGTAAATTATGAAAGCCTGTTTATGCCACGGGGTAAAAATGAATAAGGTAACTGTGACTCTTCATCTCACAATTCAGACTTTTTTCTTACAGTTCTCATGAACTCACAATTCTGAGAAATTATGTCGATAAAAATATTTCTGAGATAAAAACTCACAATTGCATTTATTTATTTAAATTTAATTACATTTTTTATCCATTAACAAGAGTAATGATTCCAAATGAATGTCACTCAATCTGTCTCATTTCCTCAAGATTACCTCATATCGTTTTTCTTGTTTTCAGCATAACGAAAGGTATATCTTCAAAACAAAACAGACAAATATCATTCTGCTGACACCAGTAACAGTGCATCTACTCATCAGTCTTAAGAGTTTTAGTGACTGTCTTCTTAGTGATTGTAAGTCACTTTGCAAGTGCATGTCAGCTTATACTACTAGCCCTTACCCTAACCTAACAGTGAGCTGATATTCTGATCAGATTAGTTGACATGCAGTTACCATATTTATTCCTGAACAGAGTAAAAGCTCCTCGAAGAGCGTTTCTGTACTAGCCGTTGTCCCTGGGATCTCACAGTAAAGCGTGTCACGGGTCACTTCACGAGCTGCTGGCGCTCACGAGGCCAAAGGCCTGACCAACAGAAAGAGCTTTTGCTCAGCAAGAACAAAAATTAGAGGGCCCATCAGCCGTCATCATTAGAGCCTGAGAGATGGGCTGAGAGGGGTAATAGTCTCGACAGAAGGACATATTCCTGATCCATTCTCACCATTAATCAATCCCTGTATTAGGCAGTGACAGGGCAAATCCAGCCGCCGCAGACAGGCCGATTTTTCATGATGCTCGGAGGCTGCGATATGGCTTTGGGGCCGACGGACTCCAGCTATCCTCCCTGGACATTCGGCGCGGGCGAAAGCGTATGAGTGACGATAATAGGCCCCTGCAAATGTAGGAATGTGATAATGTTCTGCCGTCTTTATCTCGCACACATATATGCACGGCAGAAGTCATTTCTCAGCGTTTGTAGATAGAGTCCTCCTGCCGGCATATGCTGCGATAAAACATGCATGGGAAATTAAAAATAAACACATAGTTTGATTGCTCTTTGTTTTGCAGCTAAGGGGGAACAATTATATCTTCATAGCGGAGTGGAGCGTTCTCAAACAGATCGTCTTCCTCACGCTGCTCGGCAGATGGCGGGAGGATGTACAGCTATCTTACTCACGGAAATGAAAAGAAATGGAGTCGGAACTCTTTATAAACGTCACACGCAATTAGAGTCAGTGTTGAGACAAAGAGGCCATCAAGCACACGTCTGACAGTAGGGCTCCAACTTTCTTCTTTCTTAAATTATTCTGTTCTTGTAAATGACTCGCAGCGAAGGAAGCTGGTCTGATGTGACTGTCTGTGATGTGTCACACTTTATTCTTAGTGAAAAGAACGCAGTTTGCCTCGCTTTAATGGTACTTTCCTGGCTGTGGCGGCTGTGTTTACTTCATTTTGATGGTCCCTTTAACACATTCTGTTGACTATAAGTAAGGTTGCACCTACAGACTCTCATTAGAGAGTTAGTAGAGTATTAGTAGACTAGTAGGGTTAGGGTTAGAAAAGGCTGACATGTATTTGCAATCTTACTAGTAGTCAGTAAAACATCTGCCTTCACAACAGAGTTTAATCAGACGGTCTACTCATACTCTAATGAGAGTTAGCTGTCATGTCAAGTCAACAGAATGCTTAAAAAGGACCATCATAATAAAGAAGTGTTTCTTCACTGTGTCACTGACCGTAACTAACTAAGTGACAGGAATCAGCTAAAGGTTCTTGCTACTGTCATTGTGTCGTTCAGCACCGTGGCATATTTCAAAGAGCCATCTTATTAGTCACAGCAGGAAATGGACCTTTCAGCTGTAGTGTGTGACGTTCAGATGTTTTGGGACATTTCCCAATACGTTCTTAATGCCTGCTCGTCACATATGAAGCGTTTGTTTGCAAAAACAGATAACTTTTCAAAAAAAATTATGATCTCAACCAACCTGCAGTCATGTTATTTTGATTAGGTAAGAATGAAAAAATACAGTTATCATTCAAACTCAACATGATAAAAAAGCATGATTTTTGATAAATAAATAAACAGAGTTATCTTTGGAAGTTCCTCTTTAAAATTGTTTTTAAAGTTTGTGCATTGCTTTCAACGAGAACGCTTTGGCAGCAATACACAGACACAAAGGACATGGAAAATTTATAGTGAAGAAACAAATATTGTTGTTATGACATATATGTTGGCATATGCTTTCAACTTAACCATTCACAATAATTTAATTTACTTTACAGTATTTAGCCATTTTTCTGTAGATATTTCTGAGCACCTATCCCAGCTTCTGAAACAGAACCTAAGCACTTGTCGACGTACAGATTTGAGTACGAGTAGATTCAGCTACAATTACAGCTTCGTCACAATGTATCAAAAAATGACAAATATTCATCTGAAGTCTTCTGAGGACAAAAGCTTGACTTATGTGAGGAAGCTTCCACCGTCTTCATTCATCTACAACGCTCACATCACAAACACATCCAAAAATCATCACCTGGTTGTGATTAGTGAAAACTCATTGGTTCATGTGTGTCTCATTACCATCTGCGTCATGCTAAATTTTAGGTTTATTTTTTGCATGATATATAACCATGGAGCGGGAGACTTGGAATTCAACATGAATTGTTGGTAATATATGTTTTATATTGTTGAGAAGTGCTGGGGTTTGGGGGTGGGGTTTGGTTTTCCAAAATATCAAAAAAAGAACAAATGCAGAAATAACTTCTTCTTTAACAAATGCATTCAAGGAACTGGGTCTGCATGTGAAGCATCCGAGTGTACATACCTGATGAGAGTCAGAACAGGTTCAGAGTTACTGTCAGTCCATCAGTCTCTGGATGTTTGACATCTCTGCGAGCTGAAGATTGAAACACTGGCTCTGTGACACTTTTTACACACTCTGTGAGATCTCAGATGATTTTTCAGTACAGCAATTCAAGTCACTGCTTAACCACAGTAGTACGTACAATACACCGCTGGAGAAATAATCTAGGTAGTCAAGATATCTGAGGACTACTGCAGTCTTTCATGCATGTTCTTCAACAAAAAAGAATATATGTATATATTCATTGGAATTAGAATGGATATATAATGCATTAGATAGTTATAGTTCATTGGAATTGTTTAACCATTTTGGTTTGTTTAAGTGGCCTGACATTTCACCTTCTGATTCAACCAATGACATGAGCTTGGGGCGGGGCTATCTGACTAACTGACCAATGAAAGTCAGCAATGACACGCTTGACCTGTACACTGCTAAATAATCTCCCAGCACTCAGTGATTGGATCTCAGTAAATCATCTGTTCGCTCTTTGTGCTGTAGAGAGATCTAATGGGTGTGTATCATGGATATTTCTCATTTAGATTCTCACCTTGATCTCAGAGGAAGACACAAGTGTGTGTGCGTGTGTGTGTGTGTGTGTGTGTGTGGCAGGGAGGAAGGTCTTTGAGGTGTTACTGTGTGTATGTTTGATGAACCTCGAGGAAACATTGAGTGTGCTGTCAGGAGTCATCAATCATCCATCACAAACACACTCTCTCCATAAACACATCCAAACATGCAGGAGTTTAAATAGAGAATGAGACGTTTCCATCCGGTGTAAATACAGATCGAGTGTTCTTTCTCAGCAGGAGCTGTAGATGTCTATCAGGTTATGAGTCTCCTCATGAATCTTCAGAGGTTCCTGCGACTGGCCGAAGGAGTCTAAAACAGCCCCAGCGCAATTCAGAACTGTTTTATAATTGGGTGGAAAAATTGTAATGATGTCATATTATATCTTATTTATACATTTCTAATATTGCTTAACATACTGTTTTAGTTCTGCTTACAGGGGTGGACCTGCATACAGTTTTATTATTTTTTTTTTTTACTAGAAACAATTTGTTGTGTGTGTACTGTGTTTATTTATTATGTGTATGGAAATACACACACAAAACAGTATATATTTTGGATATGTATGTGCATTTAAATGTATATATTTAATATAAAAAATGTAACAAATGCATGTGTGTCTGTTTATATATCCATAAGAAATATACACAGTACACATACATATATTATGTGAACAAAAACTTTATTCAGGATGTGCTAGAAATAAAAAAAAAATTCATATTAGTCAAACCATAAAAATTAAACATTTAAACCACAGAGTAGTAATATGTATGTATTCTTCCAAACCTACTTATCTAATCTAATACATGCAGTTCTGTGTAATATAAATATTGGTGCTGTTCTTTTGTTCCACTTTTGTAAGTTGTTTTAGATCAACTGATCTGTTAAATGTATGGATGTAAATGTTTTACATGGTTTTAGTTCTGTTCAGTGTAACGGGGAGGTTCCTGCTGCACTACAGGCTTGAATCTGCACAAACCAGCACGGGGACATGCAGAGAGGAAACGACGAGGAACGTTCATTTTATGAATGCAAACCCTGAAACTCCCAGAGAACCTGATAACAAGCATAGACCCTCAGTTAGTTTGGATAAAAGCGCCTGTCAGATATAGATATAATTACTCAAGGAAAATCTGTTTCACGCAAATAAAATGTAGGTCAATAGCACAACACCCATTTAATAAAGTAACACCGGTCCAGTCCTACATTAATGACTTATTCACTGGAGCTTCTCGTACATTTAAAGACATAAGACAGAAGGGTGTTCTGATGGAGGTTACAAACAGTATCGCACTGATTCTGCTTTAGATGTCATCAATCATCATGAAAGCTTTGAAAGAGAAGAGTCGAGCAAATGGAAAGTGCTTGAAGGAGGTGCAAAGAAAAAACTTGCAGAAATATAGGGGAAAATATATATATATATATATATAAAAAGGCGAGCTGCAAACGAGAGAAACCAAGACGAAAAAGCTAGCTTTGGAGAGAACAAAGTTTCCTTCAACAGAGCAGAAAAAGGCACCTGAATTTATTATTTCATCTTGGCATTTGACAGTTACTGCAGCGCCATCTTCTTATTCTGAGCGTGTCGTATTTTATTCATAAATCCAGAGGTGGAGGAGATGATGATGGTCGAGCGGAGGAGAGAGAGACGGCCCGGAGAAGGGTGCAGAACTTCTTTGTTTTGGCTGGGTGTGCAGAGCCATGCTCGGCCTGCGAGCGCCGGCGCTCCTGACACGGCTAATGATGTACGGTAATGCGCGCTATACGCCGGATGACTGCTGACACGCGGGAGGCCGCCATCAGCTTTCCGAGGAGAGTGTCTGGAATTCTGGGACACGCTGAAGAAAGCGATTCATTAAATGTAAGACAGGTATGACATCCCACTTCAAGGCGGCGGCAGCAGCTCTATGTATGGAGGGGAGGGTTTTTGTGGCCATAGCGGGGAGGAGATGGCAAGTACAAAGGAATGCCTGGCTGTTTTTTTGGAGATGACATAAAACTAGGAGGCAGGGAAATGGAGGCAGGAGACTGGAAAATAATGGCTAATGGAGGAATTTAGCCTGAGGCGCTATGCCTGCTTTGCCTACTTCTGTATAACTAGTATATTTATAATTCAAATACATACCTTTAATAATTAACTACCACTGACTATTAAAGGAGAATACAAGATTCGGCGAAGAGACGCAGCTGCATCAAGGAACAAAAGGATGACTCCGTCAGTTCTGCCGGACCGATGACAGCGACTCAGAAAAACACTGCGTATTGCATGTGGTCCAATCGAGCCATGTGTCCAGCGAGGAGTTGTTTAGGCCTGAGGTTTATTTCAGAGATAAAGTAGTGGATTATTCCTATGCCCAGACGACAGACTCCGAAGTTTCAGATGATGCTAACCCTGGAACAGCATTAAAAAATGACCAAAATGAATCGTTGCAGTTAATAGTGTTTCATTAGTGGTAACTATACTTCACTCTACATTTTTGCCATAGTCACCACTAATGACCCACTCCTAAACATGATGTAGAAACTTCATATTTTCTGTAAAGCAACGATTGGTGAAAAACACTACACGAATAAACTTAAATTGCATTTCACTCGAGGCTGCTAGTCTTTAAAAGAGGTCATCTGACCTCTGATAGTAATATTTGTTATGATATTGGCACCTGAGCTCTCCCAGTTATATTCATATATTTAAGAATATGTCCATCACCAAAAGATCGTTGGTCAGCTCATCTGTCATAAGCAATCAATTAACCACAAGCGGTGTATTAAAAGGCTTCTCAAGTGACACTGTGAATATACAGCAGGTTTTGATATATGCATACGGTATAACTTCTGTAACGCTTGTCATAAAATGTAAAAATGGAATAAAAATAAACATGGCAGGAGATCTGAGCGATTTTCAAGAGAGACATTTAGAAAACAATTGATATTATAAATCTGGCACCAGAGTTGAGCTCATAATAAAACATAGCTACTTTCCCTTTCTGAATTTAATTCAGTGCTGTATGCTTTTGTTATAGCGCACTCGCATTAAAGCCTGCGCGGTTATTGTACTCGCATCAGGAGATTTTTATTCACCTTTAAATGACCCATAAAAACACGAAACTAATGAAAGAATATGGTATAAAAAAGAAACATGGCGAGTGTCTGAATAGGACATCATCAGTGGTTTCATTTATTTATTTGCAGCATCTCTTCAAGGGTTTTTGTTACAAATCACACAAAGCCAATTCGTAACGAGCTTCTCATAGAAAAGGACACGTGATGTATCTTCAGAGTTTATCAGAGAAAATGAGCTTGATGCACAAAAATACAAGCAGGTAGATCACTAGATATCATCAGTGGTGCGTCTAACTATCATGTGTACTTCCACAGCAGTTCCACAAACACAGAGCAACAAAAATGGAAAACATTTGCATATATGTGATAATAAGCTTGATCATTTGGAGGTGCCACATGTCAGGATATTCCTCTTTGATGTTGCTCATGCATATTAAAAGTCCTCTGAGACATCAGGACCACTTCTGAATTTAGTGCACTGGTGTGTGTGTGTGTGAGTGTGTGTGTGTGCATATGCTGTTAAATTGCTAATAGACATTTAGTTTACTCCCACAATTATAGTATGTGATTCACAATTACTTAATAGTAGTATGGGGATTAGGAGGCCTTGTGCTGAGCTGGGATATTTTTGTGTCTTCAGTTCTTGATGTTTATATGGTTTGAGAATGACTAGCCACTAAATCTTTAATTCTGCACAGTTATTGTAAGACCATAATTCCAGCATGCGTAAAGACTGTGAAGCATTCTGTCTAAACCTTACACATCACATGTGAGTGTGTTCACGAACACAATAATAACAGATCTCCACCCGTGCGCCCCATTAGTTGTGTGTTTCTCTAGCCGTTACCTGTTTGATAATAAAGAATGGAGTGGTGAATCAACCACAGAAATGAACGGCTTTCTAGTGCCTGCACTCATATCCCATCAGCTCCTGACAGTCTGTCAAGTGTTCAGCCACAGGCCAGAACACAACAAAGACGAGAAGAGCCAGAATTCAGCCCAACTCACTTCCCCGGGAAACTTTGACAAGTTTTGACGTGTGACTTTTGTCTGTGTAGATTCACATATAGGCCTGTACACACACACACACACACTCACTCACACCTATAGATGTGATTTGTGAGTGAGTGTGTGTGTGTGTGTGTGCATGGTTTGAAATAACCAGCAGCCTTTATTTCATCATTCCCCAATTACCTTTTCTTTTGGATAATTCCCTCTCTTCCTGTCCATTCTTGAGCTTGAAAACAGAGACATTTTACTTCTTTACAGCGCTCAATAATTCATGGGCTGCTCTTTGGCTGTGTGAATATTTACATGTAAAGTATCCCTCGGAGCTGGAGGAGAGGGGCATGTTTATAATGTTAAACACTCAAACGTCCCTCCAGACTGGATTTAGATTCCAACAGTTTTGCACAGCAACTGGGACATTGCATTTTTGCCTCATCATTTAATTTGGACTAAATAAACTACAGGTTTTTTTAGATGCAGCTGAGTGAGATTGTTCTATTTTGCGTTTGAGCAAGATGTATGCAATAAAATTTACAAGCAATTATCTTTGTTGGAATGTCACATCATAACCCAATCTCACGAATGTGCGTTTGTTTTGTGTTTCCTACTATTTATTCTCAAAATTGGACTTTGGCCTGCATATGATATGCATTTGGTAGGTTTAGGGGTGTGGGCTAGCTAGATGCCTACTATTCACGGCAAAAATGCGCATAATATGCATGCTAACAAAGTGCATATCATATGCACATTATTTGCACGTTACATACAATTATGCGTACAAATAGGCATTTGATTAATCCAGCAGTTGTAATATGAGCGCAAAAAACGTCATCACGCATCTTCTAAAATCTTTACACATCTGCAGTGAAAATGGTAATTAGTTTTACCGACGTCAAACGGTAGCCTACTCTTTAATGTCGCTGAATCAATTGAAATGCTCGAATGTGTTGTTCAGTGGGGCAGAAATGGCATTTTATGGTAGCAACTGCATGCTTACCCTTTCAGTGTAAACAGTGTTATAATTGATGCTCCTTATTTTGTAACCCGACTCTAAATCGATTTTACGGTTGCACCGCGCACCGGGAGTAGCTGGGCTTCCGTGGCACTGCGGGGCTCGAGGGCGGCGGTTCGTTCCCGTTCGGGTGCTGTCGCATATCCTCGCGCTGTCCCGTCTCGCCGGCGTCTCCTGTGCAGATCTGGGGCCGCCTGCAAAGGGAACGCTCCTCTTTGATACTTCACTCTGCATTTGAGTCACTGGTCCCTGTGTTTGACAGTGCGCGGTAATTACCTGGCTCCCCTGCTTGATCATGTAAACTCTTCCAGAACCAAGGGAGATACAGTCAAATGGGAAGATGTAAGAAAAACAAAACAACAACAAAGATGGTAACGCATTTATTTGAACACATTGCGAACAGCTATGTGGATTTTGCACCTTTAATTTGAACAGTGGAGATGGAAAACAATTCTTAACACGTCGAGTATTTGTTTAAATAGCGGGAACTCGGGAGTCCTGAGGGGGCCCGTGGTTCCTGAAGCTGTATAATGAGTGAACCTGTGGAAAGTGGCGGCTTGTTATAGTTCTGTGCGTGAACACACGCTATATATTTGGATGACTCGCACTGGAACGAACTGCCAAGAAGCCATTAACGATATAATTTTGTCCTCTAGTTTAGAAGCAAGTGATTAGCGCTAATGAGTTGTCAGTGACATAAGTGGGCGTGGCTTGTGTTTCATTACTGTTTTGACAAACAGTCACTAAAACTCGAATCTATGTGCAAGACTTTAACCCCTCTCTTAAAAAACGTAGGCCTTTTTTTTCTCTAAAATGAGAATAACTCTGAAAATAATGTTGAACCATACTGTAAATGCAGGCCTTTTTACATGAATGCATATCAGGCTATTACAATTATCGCCGCATGTTAGCTTGTATATGATGATGATAATAATAATAATAATAATAAATACAACGTCAAAAAAAAAAAAAAAAAAAAAGGAAAGGAAAGGAAAAAGCAAACTTGATCTAATCAGAAAATGTTCTTGTGCCACGACGGCTTTCTTCTTGTTGCGGGATATGCGTGTAAATTAAAGGTGTTGGGTGAATTGAATGTAAAGGTGTCATAGCTTTAAGCCTCTTAACTCGCATGAGACGAGCGACACAAATAACACATTCGCCTATTATCACAAGATCATTAATAATCGAGCATTTCTTTCATTTAATATTTTTCTTGTGGACACTGAACGCTTTTGACATATATAGGCCTATTTCAAGATGCATGTCGAAGCAGATATTTGACACGAGTTGCCCTCCTATTTATGCATTGTTCATTTATCTCGGTTACATTTTATTTTAAAGTGTCATTGTTACATTGTAATTATACATTTAAGTACAGAGTGATGTAAATTTACCGCATGCAGTTACTGCAGGGATAGGGTTTGGCTTAGGGTTACTTGCGTGCATTATTTATTGTTATTATAATAATATCATGCAACGTGTAACAAGGACATCTTAAAAAAGTGTTACTTTTATATCTTTTAAATGCTTTTTCGTTTATTAATGGTATTGTATTCGACCAATACACGCTGCTATTTTATTTAGCATCATGTATTGTTTCCGCTCCTTTTTTAAATCTTCGATCTCGTCAGATATCTTTTTTCTTCCAAATTATGGCGCAAAGGACTGTTAATAAAGCGCAAATGGTTCGTACTTTTTTGTTGTTGTGTGATACATTTTAATGCGTTTATTTTTAAGATAATTATTAAATATGTTGTTCGCGTATCAGTGATAAAAAATACATATGCTTAGTTTACATTTAATATTTATGGATTTAACCCAAGGGAGATAAATAACAATTGCGTAATTCTAAAATTAAATTGTTCTAATTGTAGAAGATAGTGTGAAGCGCTCAACAACGGCAAACCACACTTTAAACATCATAACTCACGACACAAAATAAGTAAAGCATGCGCACAAAAATGTCTGTGCGCAAACTCCTGGCAGGCTGCTGATTTCGCGCTTCGCAGTTGGCCCATGGAAAGCTTTGTTCAAATAAATATCATTTATTCAAAATAATTTTCTTGATATCTGTATTTTCCTCTCTCACGATGTCAGTGTTTCTTTATTTGACTTGAGCAGGAGTTTACAGAGGAGGCAGCACGGCGCATCACTGATCCGGCAGGTGTCGCTGAAGAGCTGCAGACTCGCGAGGAGGACACACACACACACACACTGAGCGTCTCACAGCGCCGTGAGAATAATGCCACTGAAGGAAAAAACGCCTTTCACACACAAGAATTTACAGTTACTCACGAAACTTGTACAAACATTGGAGCTGCGCAGCTTTCCTTCAGGGACAGGAGTGACATGCTCCCGGAGGTCAGAGAGAGTTTAAACCCAGACATTATCCTCACTTAAATATTCAGAACACAGGACGAGACCTCCACACGAAGCAGAACTGAAATTATGAAACATTAACAATTAGGGAAGATTGATCTAGAAATTATAATGAACTTTTTTTTTTTATTATATATGTTTTATATTATTGTTTATAGTTGAGCAAATATAGGAGCGAGCAGCGCGTGTTTTCGGTCGGGCGCTTGCGGACTCTCTCGCTTTGGCGACCTGTTGTTTTGTAGAAATCTGTTTATCAGTCAGCCATAAAACAATAATTAAAAAAATATAGAACAAAACCATTAGATTTAAAAAGGGTCAAATAGCTAGGCGTTTACAATGCCCTGAAGCCTTTAATTAACACAACTGAGATTTAGATAAAGGTTTTTGTTTTGCAGGGATAAATCTGATTGCATACAATTATTTCACAAAACTCTGAGTGACGGTTTACATTTTAATTATATTTTTTATGTTTAGGCTATTTTATAGTATTTTTGTTTCCCAAAATAAATTGAAAGGAGATGAGTTTAAAATTGTGAGAGGTTTTGTAAAAAGTGTTTGCGTTGAAATGGATTCTCAGCCGCAGCTGGGCAGAGACACCGAGAGCTTTAACCCTACAATGACCTCAATTTGACACCAGCAGATGAAATTTTACCGCCCGTTAATGCCATCTTCTGCGTTCACAACAGATCTGAGCTTTAAAAAAAAAAGAATCTTCGCACGATTTTATTTGCTCGATTAGTTCTTTTTTTAACGACATTTTATTTCGTTTATATTTTAATAAAACAGGAAGCTGTTATGGAGTTCCACACATATTTGAAAGCGAAAGAGTCGGTAAAGTTTGTGCATTATTCCGGTGACGCAGTGGATAAACACACACTGAAAAGTAAACCGGCGCGCAATCAGCAATCATTAAAAAACAACAACGACGACGACAACAAAAACCATTTAATTAAATCGACCGAAAACCTGAAATTATTGAAAAGGTATTAATTTATCGAAGCCTATGACTTTAGTAGATTCTTACGCATTATTTGTAAAGTTGTAGTCGCTCTAGATCACATGCAATCTTGTGTTTTATATGTTGCTGTGACGGGGTGGATCAGCACTCGCGCTCTCTCTCGCTTCTATAAGGATGCGATGGACTTACCGCGTTTCTATAGAAATGGTCCTCATCTTCCTCGCGATGAAGCAGTGGTCAGACAGCGCGCGCTGTGTCCACTGCAGTCGCTATTGCACAGTGAACCCTTCACTTCTACTCTCTCCTCGTGGTCTTCCCTCCCCTCTGTCATAAACAGAGCAGTTGTTGCATTTATGAAATCCGTTTTAATTGCCCACTTCGTTAGAAGTCGGTTCGCGCGTCCGAGGAGCACTTTATTGACCTTGTTTGCTGAGATCCCGCGCGAGCTCGGCTCCACTAACCCGTCAATTGTTAATTTCAACAACAAAACAAAGTCAGGGCGCTCTAAATGTAGACATTTATGTAAAAAAGCGATCGATAGGACGATGATGTCACATGTGCGGCGATGCAGGCTATATGATCATTGATGAGGAGTAGTATTTTAAGGGTCTGTTTGTGGTATAGGGGCCATCTGTAGCACAATCAATATCATTGCTCCTCCTCTGAAACTTCAGGCCTTCCTAATGATTGATGATCTCGGGGCTCTTTGATAATTGAGCGGCGCGATGCACGGCTCACATTTCAATCTTGGAACGCTATCGGACTAGAGACAGTTTCCAAACATAAACCTCGCTTTGCGTGTGTGTGTGTGTGTGTGTGCAAAAGTTCACTTTATTCTAAAAGGGGCCCTTCTGAGTATCCTTTTTTAAACCTTGTTGTTGTGCACGAAAGAAAAAAAGAAAGAGGGGGATGTACGTGACACTCGATAGCGGTTGTATCGGTTATGCATTAAACAAAGTCGAGCTGGAATGACTTTCCTTCGTCCAATAAAGATACTAATAGCGCTGTTTTAAGGTCTGGACGCGTGCCCGACGCGCCGCGACGCCTCTCAGCTCGAAGCGCATGTGAGTGGGATCTGCGGTGCGCAGACTTGCGTGCCTCCCCCCTCGCGCACTGGACGCTCGCCTCGCGCGCAGGCTTTGGCGTGGAGCTCGCGCAGGACTGGCTGCGCTCAGCGCCACTTCCGGCTTCCGTCATTTCATTCTCCCGCCGATGCGCGCAGCTCAACTCTCTGCGTTCTATAAGCGAGCGAGCGGCCGACCTGCCAACACTCACTGACACTCACTCATCTCAGACCGCGCCAGAGATCGCCGCGCTTTCCACAAACTCTCCTCTTTTCCTTTTTTTACTGTAGTAATAAAACAAGAAAGCGGACCGGAGGCATAAAGGAGACAGGGACTTGTGGGATGAAAACGGGGCTAAAAAGATTCATCCTCTCTTGAACATCATCACCGACCATCATTCATTCATTACCTTGACAACCTCTGGCTTTGATTGACAGCTGGAGTGGCAAAAAGCCATGAGACGCGACAGTTTAGTTACACGCAGGTTGTTGATGGGCCGGCTGTAACCTTCAGTTTGGCGCTTGACTTTTTTTCTTTCTTTTCTGGGGGGCAAAGAGGAAAAGAAGAATAATTGCAAAACTCTTCCCGATGCCCGCGCTCGTTCTCAGCCGAAGTACTGGAGAATAGGAGGAATTCGCCAAGTTTGCTCGAAAAGGGGGATCTTTCGCAGCGCATGAGTTTGTGAGCGGACTGGGAAATTAAATCTACGACACAGATCCAGAGGTTTATTGGAGCGCAGGCTGATGGCGCAAAGGGTAGGTTTAAAATCTCCAGCACTCACCTCCACTAATACACTATCTATCACAGGCCTCTCCTTCAGTCTGACGCACTTGGCTGGGAATACTCGCCGCGCGACGCTTTGCTCGCTTCGGGAAGCACAACTTGACCATGTTTTTGGTAATTACGCGCAAATACGCGGCAAACTTTAGCTCCGCGCCAGACTTTTTCTTCTATTTCCCCTTTCCCCCGCTAGCCGACTTTTCTCTGCAGGCTTGCCTTTTGTTTTTGTGCTCTTTGTGCTGACTCTCTGCTTCTCTTGCAGTACGATGAGTTGGCTCATTACGGCGGCATGGACGGAGTCGGTATGTACGGGGATCCTCACGCGCCTCGGCCGCTGCCGCAGGTCCATCATCTGAATCACGGACCGCCGCTCCACGCCAGCCAGCACTACGGCACACATGCCCCCCATCCCAATGTCATGCCCACCAGCATGGGCTCAGCTGTCAACGACGTGTTAAAGAGGGATAAAGATCAAATTTACGGGTGAGTTCCAAACTCATACCGGACCCGAGAACTCCTTCAGTCGGGCTTCCCTTTCCCGTAATAGCTTTTTTTTCTTCTTTTTTCCCCCTGGAACTTTAGGTTTAGTTGGTGTTACTATTTTTTTTTACACGGCGTTTATTTACAAGCATTGCACTTTGTTTTGCGCATTCATTTATGTTAAAATTGAAAAAGACAAAAAAAAAAAAACAACAACAAAAAAATAATTTTTATTTGCTTGACAAATTGTAAAATAATTTCACGATAAACAGGAGATTGCTGCTTTAATTTCACTTCCGTTGCAAATCACTGCAGCCCGAAACAAAGTTCCGAAAGCCGGTTCTCTCCGAGTGTAAAGCGCGTTTGATTTCTGAGTCGTTTCTGAACTGTAGCAGGCTATTTGGGATTTCTGGTTTTATTCGCTGTTGTTTCTGCAGTCATCCGCTCTTTCCTCTGCTGGCTCTGGTCTTTGAGAAGTGTGAGCTGGCCACATGCACTCCCCGCGAGCCCGGGGTCGCTGGAGGAGACGTGTGCTCCTCAGACTCCTTCAACGAGGACATCGCTGTCTTCGCCAAGCAGGTCACTCTCGACTCTCACATCTAACACCTCGAGCCTTTCCAGACGCATTAAAACAAAGACTAAAATAGCCGATCAATTTTTTTTTAAGACCGATAATTATATTTCCCCGAATGCACTTGAATGTTGTAAGCAGCTGCTTTTGTACTTTAACCAGATTACTGACGATTGCAATTTTAATGCTTTATTATTATTATTTAATTAACGACATAATTGCTGCACATATTTGCATCGATTGCTATTAACTCTAATTCTGGTGTGTTTTAGGTCCGCGCAGAAAAACCTTTATTTTCTTCAAATCCAGAACTGGATAATTTGGTAAGATCACACTTCAGCACTGATTGTCTTCGGAATAGCCGCGCACTGTACTTCTCTGTATGGAGTCGGGCATTTTTTAGAGACTTTCATTATTTCCTTTTTTGGCATTGTATGTGGAGATAGTGAAAGTAAATAGCAGGGGATGAGCTGAAGACAGTGTGTGAGGTGAGCAGGAGGTCTGGAGGGTATTAGTCACTTAAATAAGTCACTCATTATAGGGCTGGTATCACCCTTAAACACTTCACACAGGACAATTATTCCACCTGCAGTTTTCACACTGCAAAAATAATTCTCAAACACATTATTGAATTATTTCTTATTATTTAATTGCATTTGTTTCTGTTGAAATAAGAGGATTTGTTCAATGCAGAACATAATGCAACGAATATTAAAATTAAATTGCAAAGAAGGCTAACGACGTCCGTTTCTCTTTACAGATGATACAAGCCATACAAGTATTACGCTTTCATCTTTTGGAGTTAGAAAAGGTAATCTTTTATTGATTTAATTTTAGAAATAGCTCATTTGAATGGATTTATTTCTTGTCACCAATTTGGGATATGTGTGTTTTTTTTTAGTAATTCAGATTTTGCATTACTTGGTGTAATAATAAAAAAAAAAAAAAAAAAAAAAAAAAAAAAACGTTGTCTAACAAAATTACTCCGATCATAATTTGATATTAAAATAATGTTATTTAGCCTAAATTAATTCCACGTTCAGTAGATGCTGATTTAAACGGACATAGTTGGCATATAATTTTTAATTTTATTTATTAAGCATAAATAAATATTTTCCCGGACAACATTTAGTTTTTTTGCGGGATGGTGATGTTGGTCCTTAGCGTTTATTTTCGTCCATGAACTTGTTGCACGAGTCTCCGGAGAATAATATGCATCGCTACAGTTTCTCCAGTGTTTCCCTGTCTCTGCTGATAATGGCCTTTGCTTCTGCTTCTTTCTGGAGCGGCTGTTGACAGAGCTTGTCTTTTCTCTCTCAAAGGTGCACGAACTCTGCGACAATTTCTGCCATCGGTACATCAGTTGTTTGAAAGGAAAAATGCCCATAGATTTAGTGATTGATGAACGGGATGGCAGCTCAAAATCAGACCACGAGGACATCTCGGGATCTTCCACGAACTTAGCCGATCATGTAAGTAACAGGATGGCTTCAATGCTTCTGTCTGCGCTGGATATCGTGCACAGCATACTAGAAAATAGTAACGTGAATGATCCAAAATGGCTGATGATATATAAGATGTTCTTAATTCAGGTAGAATGGTGAAACGGACGCTTGGCTGAAAGTTTCGTGCGATTTTGAGCAATCACGGTGTGTGTGTGTGTGTGTGTGTGTCTTTTCTCATGCAGTGCTGTTAGTTGGTGTAGTTATTTTGTGTTTTGTATTTGAGTAGGTCTGTATCTTGTGCTGTTACACAAAATGAATAATTAAGTTGGGTATATGGCATTATAGCCTCATCTCATGCGCCTCAGAGGTATGCAAGCATTTTCCAGAATGATGCAGTTAATGTGTTTAATGTAGTCGCTGCTTGCAGGCCCGATGCTCGGCGACTGGTTTACACTGGTTTAGCGGTGTTGAAACGTGTTGCTTTCGGTGTTGTAGAAATGAAAAGAAAGTTTTCCGCGTCGTGTAGTTCATATCGAGCGTCCTGGAGCGCTGTAAAGACTTCAACAGAGCATCTCAGACTATACTGCTTTAAAGTCAACCGAGTAAAAAATCGGGAAACATTGAAACACATGTCTATATTCTTGCAGTAGAGTATGTGTTAGTAAGAGCAGAAATAAGACACTGTTTCTGCTGATTGTGTTTGGGTCAGCTCAGTTTGATCATGACGGAATGAGAAATGTCAGAAAATTGCGCTTTCTATTCTGTGGATTCAGATTCCCTGAGATTTCTATCATTTAAAACACGGTGGTGTCTTGTGCGTGTTCATCGCCATTAGCTTACACGAGTTCTGCTGCGGTGTTTGTCGGGATAGCTGCTGGCGCGCTGTGAGCTTTAAAAGGATTATTAGCGTTATTTATTTATTTGTATTTTTTTTGCTGTGCTTATAAATATCTAAAAATGTCTGAGCGTTAGTTTCTATGTGCAGCAGTGCTCTGTGTGTGTGTTGAGGTCCACACGTCAGATTTACATAGTGTGCATGTGCAGCAGGGTTTCTTAATGAGAAGAAATGATTGCTGCTCCACATACACTGAGAAACACACAAGCTCATGAGCAACACACTGCCCTGATGTTCAGATCAGCACAAAGCAGACAACTGCTCCGGTTATGCTACAGATCTAAATTACCAGCTGTAGGTTTGTTCATTCTGGGATCTTGCAATTTGTTTCTTGGCGTTTCTACCCTTTTTGTACGTTTGAGGACAGCAGTTTGATAGTTGGATATGCAAATTTATTTAGGTTGTACCTATCTCATCCTTTTTTTCTGCTTTGATATGCATTTTTAATATATATTGCCTGGGGCTACATCATTTGGTGAAAGTTGCTTTGCTGGGGATGAAGGACATGCCTTGTGCTCTGTCTCTCTCTCGTTCTCTCTCTACCTGCTGTAGGCTGTGAATATAGGCACTTTTATTTACTATTGAATGCTACGTTGTCTTTGAGTGTGGTTTATAGTGCTGTCAGTGTATACAAGGCCTTTGTCAGGATGCCATTATATTTTTTGATTTGCCTCTGGTTATTGTCCAGCCTCTCAGTTATTAAAAAAATAAGATTAGAAATTAAATCAAAGCATCCACATGTACTATCATGTATGTATGCAACCCAGATTTGGACAATTTATATATATATATATATTTCTTTTTAATAATTGATGTGACACCTAGCTTCTCTGTTGGCTTTGACTAGTGAATAATCTGTTAATAACTAGTTAGTAATATAGATACTAATTTCAGTTTGATTTGAAATTTGTTTGTGTAAATTATGTTGCGCACTAAAAAAAAAAAAAAAGTGTGTGCAGCTTAAAATATGTTGACGGTGTTTTGATGTGTCATCATTTTGATTTGGCTGTGACGTTATGAAAAATTGTGACGTGTGCCTTTGGCACCCACATTTCTCTTAATTGTTTGTGGCTGTCAGTAGTTTTTATGTTGATAATGTACAAGCAATACAAGTCACATAAAGAAATATATAAGACACCAGAGTGGTTTTTATCTTCTGTGAGAATGCTGTAGTGTTCTCTCTCAATATATTATGGTCAGTCACATGCAATACGCTTAAAGACCAGTTTTTTGTTTTATTTTTAAAGTGGTGATAATCTGTTTACTCGAGCACAGTTCAGAGGTCATCCAGATCCTGAGCACTGATCTGATCTGATCTGTGTGATCAGGGTTCGACTGCTCTCGTCTGGACACACACTCACTTGTTGCTTCAGTGCGGCGGGCTTCAGACGCAAGAGTGTGTGTGTGTGTGTGTACGGTTCACAATGATTTGGATTGGTTTTCCAGTTTAATAAATACATGCATTTCAGAACAGAAACCTGTTACATGCAGACAGTATAAAACTGGTAACCAGCAATTGACTAGTTCAACCCATAAAAATAAATATATATGTGTGTGTGTGTGTGAGTTGGTGGTTTTTGAGATGTTGAATAATGTTTTAATTTAGATGACACCGTTTTTATTTTTTCTGTGTGTTTCCAGTGAGGTGTGTTTTTGCTATTCCATGTCAAATATAAAAAGAGCCTTAAAAACAGTCAGTCACGTCTCTTAAAATGCTCGGCTGTCAAACGCTGGAGCTCAGCGAAGGCTCCTTTCTCGTTCTCGTCAGATAATTGGCAGTTTCGCTTTGAATAGTCATTCAGAGATGCTTCATTCCGTCCCTTTAGCATGTTTTGAGAGCGCTGGTGTAATTACATGTTAAATGCAGCAGAGCTGCGCGTGTGTGGATCTGACGCACAGGAGGCACAGAGAAAGGTCAGGGGCCAAAGATGCGCTCGCTTGGTTTTTCCCCATCCGACATACATTTTTCTAAAAAGTGAATGAAAGTTGAGCGAGCTCTCTGACGGACAGGCCAGGTGCGGGTCAGAGGAGGATCGCCCGGTGTCTTCCCTCAGTCATTGTCTCCGGCTTTTATATTAATTTCACCATGCATTATCAGCGTGGAGTGACCCCGCGCGACCGCTCCCCGGAGACACGGCGACCCTCTATCTCATTCTGTATCTGCTCTATTGTGCCGGCGCGGTGTTGCGGCGCTCTTTAACACAATTAGAGCAGAGCAGGCAGCGGCTGCGTTTGACTCCTAATTATCTGCAGCGATGGGGAATAGTCACATGCTCGCTGGGTGGGGTGGAGGCTCTCTCAGCCGTTTGGGTCACACGATGTCTCTCACTCGCTTTCTTTACAGCTTGTTTGAACTTTAATGGACTCTTGGGAGCCCTGACAACTGTTTTGTTGTGATGTGAGGCCTGAGAGAGAGAGAGAGAGAGAGAGAGAGGGCGGCTGCATTATTCATAAGTGGGAAAAGGGCTGTTGCTTTTTTGCTGCCGAGTGGCGTGAGGAAACTAGATATCAGCTGCAGAACTCTGGGAAGCTCTGGTGGATGTGTGCTGGGGAAACATGTAGCCGTCAGCACATATACGGACCTGCGGCTGTGTTGGAGTGCAGCTCCGGGAGCGCGCGTGTGTTTTTAGGCCTGTCTTGCGGCGGTGGGCGTCTCGCCTAGGAAACACAACCCAGTCATTTCCATGGCTTGGAACAACGCGAGCTCGAGCTGCATTGCACAGACAGATGTTTTTCCTTCCACTCTTCTCCAAAGACGTGCTGCAAATGTTCTGACGGAGTCTACGTCACGTTCGGTGCGCTCGTACGAAACAATTACACGAACAACAGCTGACATTCATCTCAGAAAAACAGGGCATACATCATATTCCCTCTGTGATCTTTGGGAAGAAGATAGTTTGGTGTAATATGGATAACTATAACTAGTCCACATTAATGAACAATTTCTTTCAGTTTATTGCGAGTGTCTGACGCTTTTTTTTTATTTTTTCAAATAGAAAAAAGCATTCTGATTGCGTTTCTAATGATAATTGTTCATATTATGGTTGCGGTGTGGAGTTTGCTGTTCCTATAGAATTGGAAGGATAATTCAAGCTTAATAGTTATTATTATAGTTAACATCCTCGGTGTGAGCAGGCCTTTATTAAAGGAAGTGTGGATAGAGCTAGATTGAGAGTAACTGCTATCACTGTTTCATGCAAAGACTGGACTAGCATAATACTACATCATTTATAATAATATCACTAGAGCTTTTCCTAAAAAGAATAACAGTGTTATGTCTGTGGTAGAGCTTTATGAGTGTGATTGACTCGGTTCTAGTGTAGCATTAACAGACACACACCACTGAGACTCATAAGAACACTTGTGTGTGTGTGTGTGTGTGTGTGTGTGTTGCTGCACATACTCGATTGCTCTAAGATTAAGACTTGAGCTTTGTCTCTAATGAGCTCACAGCAAATGCTGGCTGTCTTTCCGCAGATATTTGTGTCTCCGGTGTGTGTGTGTGTATGTGTGTGTTTACGGCGTTTGTTTGGACGGGACTCTATTTCATCAGACACACGCTTCACACTCGTGAGTTAAGTTATTTCTGCCGGATTTGACCTGCTGGTATAAATGAATTTAGGTTGATTGTGTGATGATACTTTAACAAAACTTCTCACAGTGTGCATGCAGGTGACTCAGTGAGTGTGTGAGGCAGGATTGTGAAGTCTTTCTCGCTGGAATGGCAAAGGAAATTCCTCTTGTTGCTCGTCTATGTGTAACACAGATAAAGCTCTTCCTGTACAGTACAAATCCTGTTTCCCTCGCGGCCCGATCGGACCCTGAGAAACCTCAGGAAGGGTGAGGAGGAGATGCCCTCTTACTCATGACAGACCGGCCCAGCGCTGTGTGTGTGTGTGTGTGTCAGAGTAGAGACTGTGTTTGCTGTGTGACAGTGGAAATGATGAATTGCTGTTGTGGTTAATCGTTGAGTGTTATTGCTCTGCAAAGTTTTTGTAATTCCAAATAATGTCTGCGTTCTTTCTCCTGAAGAACACAACCGAACATGTCACGCAGAATGTCCAAGTTTGTCTTTCCCGTATAATGATGGTCACTGAGGGAGGATGCTGTTGGGCTCTAAAAATGACAAAAACATCATAACAGCCGTCCATATGATTTATGCACTATATTGAAACATGTTCAAAAGCCCCATTCTGCTTGACAAACACTTCATTCCTTGACATGCAGACATTCTCTTAAACGTGTTTCAAAGAAGAAAGTTGAATAAATTATAGCAAGTGTTAATGTTTTCTTTGCATTAAGTGTCAAATGGATATGACACTGTTGGACAGATCGAAAGGTGTTGATTATATTGTTGCAAAATGTACTTAAGCTCTATACATAAAGTCAGAGGTACATGCAGTTTATCAGCTTACAGAGAGTATGCTCACATTAAACTCTTTATATGGGTTGACAACAAATCTCAAGGGCATAATCATTTATATTGTTACACAATGTAACTATATGTCATCATCATATAGTTACAGTCATCAGCAGCACAGATATATTGGTGGCAGTATCCAACAATACTTTTTGTATGGGTCACAATTATCTATTTTTATGTATGGCAAAAATCATTTGATATTAAGTATAAAAAGAATTCAATGAAGATATTTTGTAAATTTCCCTTTGATTAGTAATATGTATAGCAAAGAACTTCATTTGGACAACTTTTTTTTCAATTTTCTCAATATTTATATTTTCTAGCTCCCTCAGATTCCAGATCTTCTAACAGTCTCAGACAATCCTCACATCAATGGAAAGATTGTTATATTAAATATTAATAAAACAAGACCCTTATGATTGTTTTGTGGTCCAGGGTGACATTAACGTCAGGTTCTTCTAAATCTTACAGATATCAGAAATAGCTGCTTTGGTATAATGAGTATCACGTGACAGAGTCTTTAGGATGGTGAAGAGTTTGTCGGTCTGTGTCCAGCTCATTCATGAGTCCTCTCTTTCTCTTTGTGCTGTGGATTGGGAACATGGATGGATGGATCCGCTCTGGCCGTCTCCAGAACCCAACGTCCTGGAGAGATCACGATGATGCCACGTCCACACACTCGGCCGGCACGCCGGGACCCTCCAGCGGAGGACACGCGTCACAGAGCGGGGACAACAGCAGCGAACAAGGTGAGTCCTGTGATGTACCTGTGCTTTTATCCTGCTAATGAACCATATCAGATACGATGTGTGTGTGTGACCTCAATTATAGTAGTAAACCCTCATGTCAGCTACAGCATCCCACACTCCCCATGAGGAAAACAGATAAATGAAAATCTAAAGCTGTGAGATGTTTTCTGTGAGGGGTAGGTTTAAAGCCCATTCATGCCAAGAACAATAGCAGTAATAATCTGCATGCACATCAATGTACAATAACATTCTGTTTACACCAAGCCTTCTCAATGTTTTTTAGCAGTCAAACAAATGTGTTTCCAGTGAAATCATCCTCCTGCGTTATCATCATTATCGCTGTGGCATGGATTCACTGTTCTCTTAAGTCAAGTCACCATTATTTATATAGCACTTTTACATTGCGGATTGTGTCAAAGCAGCTTTTCAGTATTAAATGAGGAAATAGTGTGCTGAGACAGTGTTCCCTTCACCTCTGGCCAGACGAGACCAGCAGCTTCATTCTGATTGTGCAGAGGACTCACCTGCTTCCAGTGACTTCTTAGAGTTCGAGTGATTATTAAAACATTACAGTTATAGCTCTAGTTATCATTGTTAGTGTGAACAGGCCCTTCAGGGTAAGACGCTAAAAAATATCATTAGATCAGTAAAAAAACTGGATGGCCTACTAATGATATAGCAATATATAATATATAATAGAAATGTAATATAGTGCATGATCCATTGTGCAGCTGTGTGTGATGAGGCTGAGGAGAGTGTTATTGATCACGCTGAAGTCATAAGTACCAGTGAGCTGTTCTCCTCGCTGCAGTTATCGACTCTCTCGCACTGGATCCAGTAACGGCTGGTCGATACGGCCTAACACACTTACGGTACGGCACGCAGAACTGCCTCGAAGCGATCCGGTCAAGCCCCGGGACAAACTAAACCAGACGAGAGACACGGCAGTGAGAGAGAGAACAGAAAGACAGGCCAGAGAGAGAGAGATTTACTGAACTCAGTGATCCTGAGAAAATAGCCTTTATTCTTGGAGGAGATGACAACACAGCTGCACTAGCCTCAAGAGTTGTGCTAGCCGTTCACTGTGTTAAACAGGTGAAGTGAAAACTGTAAACTGATTCATTCACATGCATTTTATTTTTGTTATCCATGTCGTTTTTTTTATTGTTACTTTATTTTTATTATTTTTATATAAACAAATTAATAGATTTAATTTAAATATATACACATCCTGAGGAGGCAGAGAGTGCTGCAGTAATGCAGTGACCTTTCACCCCGGCCAGCAGAACAGACGCCTCATTTCTCACATTCTTTCAATTATGTTCACGCTTGAAGCGCTCGCTTACTCTCAGCACCCTGTCTACACACACACACACACACACACACACGCATGAGACAGGACAAGTCTGAGTTCCTGAAAGAAAGATTTTGGGGCAGTTCTGAAAAGTGTGAGAGATATCGACTGGTAACAAGCTTTCTGGACCTAAATTGTAAAAAACATTAACTCAAATAAAATACATTTATATGAAAAATATTGGAATTCTGCCATTTACCAAGGCAATGTTGCTCAGGCATTGATTTTTTGATGCTTTAAAGCTATGTGTACTGTGAGCAGCTTCATTCAAATGCATTGGACTTGACTTAATATCAGTCATTACAGAAGAATCCCTCCGTCTGTATCTGTGTGCAATCACTGCTAACTGACGACAGCAGCGTGTCTGTCCAGTGTTAATGAGTTAATGAAGCATCTTCACACACGAGTGTGTTCAGTGTCATCCGGTCAAACACACTCTTTCTGTTCAACATCAGTTCACTGTGCTGGAAGCATCTGAGAGATTTCATTTCACTGGCAATGAGCAGGAATCCTCTGCCCTTTTCCAGAGCAGTTTTTTAGGAAAGTGAAATATTAGTTGTGCCCCTCAGGCAACGAGACCTTACACACACACACGCACACACACATGTGAGATTTTGGGTTTTGTGGCAGGTCTGACCTCAAACTTTTTTTCTTTTCAGACATTGTTCTTTTCTATAATATTAAAGTTTATACCACAGACAGAAAGACCAACAAGGTAACAGTTCAGACTAGAGACCTGCGCGCGACAAATAAACAAACACATTTCGTTTTATTTGAGTTTAATTAAAAGGAATGATGAACATAAACATGAACAAAGAGCTTTTCAGAACATAGAAATACAGTTAGAAATAGGCTGATAATTTTGCAATGAAACAAAATAATAATAAACGTTGATTTCTGAAGTGGTCAAACAGAGAAGCATTTGGCCTAGTACTGCTCCAGTGCCTTTCTTTCCTTCAGCAATGTAGAAAAAAACACTAACATGAGGACCTTACCGCCCGTGCCCGCACTCACCCATCAAATCTTGCCCCGCGCCGCACTGGTGAGCTGGGTCCCGCGGGAGTGCAGGCCTCTAGTTCAGACACACAGACAGACTTCACTAGGCCCCTCGTCATGTGTTTCTTGCACATATATGTGTGTGTGTGTAAAAGAGTCTTGCTGGATCTTAGCTCTTGCTAAACACAAACTTCACAGACAGACGGATGGAAAGCAGCAATATCTCATGGGTTGATTTGAGGCAGATCTATGTAACTATAGATTCTTTGCAATAGAAAATCTCTCCTAGTTTCTGTGCTTTAAAAGCGTTAACGTTATCCATGTCGTACAAAATATCAGCAACAATCACATCTTTCCTATTTAGCACGCTTGTTTATGAGAAGCGTTCGATCTGTGAGACAGCCGTTGATGTTGATGACCTCCAGACCCTGGTTCAGTACAGTCACATCTGTATTATCTGTATCAGCACAGTGTGACCGCAGATGGACGTGGTCTCTGTTAAACACTGCTGGTGACAGTTGCAGACAAATATCAAGCACAGAAAACCTCACTGACAGAGACATGTGATTAATGAAAGCAAGGGAGCACCTTACATGCCTGCTCTGCTCTAGTGTCTTTATTTGCACTGCGCTGGCCCTTTAAACGACGTCGCTGCTGCGCTGCTGAGTGGTTTTTTTGAGCTCTTGTTTTAGCACGCTGTGCCCGAGGGGGTCAGCCAAGAAGTCACCCTTAAGAGGTGATAATCCCATCACACTAGTCTCCTGCGCTGTTTTCCCCAGATGGCATGAGCGGTTCTGTTCTCATGAGTCTGACCCGTGTTTCTAACTGAGGCCAGCGCTGTCTAAAGCAGTGCTTCTCAACCGGTGGGTTTTGACCCAAAAATGTGTCTCAGGTCTGTTCCGATGGGTTTATCAACACAATTATAGACAGACTTAGTATATTCTGTAGTTACAGCAGTGCAACAAAAGGAGGAGAAACTTTCACTTTATTTTACAGTATGTTCACTTACATGTACTTAAAGTGTACTTGTATAAGAAAGTACTATAATATAAGGTAACTACATGGAGTAGGATTAGGTTTAGGGGTAGATTCAGGGTTAGTACATAGTTATTGTAATTACTATAATGAGTACACAGTAAGGAACGCTTTATGTAAGGTTTCCTTGTTACATTGTAATTATACATTTAAGTACTGAGTAATATTAATTAACTACATGTGCTTACTATACATTCAGGGTTTTGGTTAGGGTTTGGCTTAAGGTTAGTTCCATGTAATTATGCCTAATTAATATAGTAATTATAACTGTTGATCAGACTCTCATTTGATAGAAAACAGATGGAGTGGCATCCTGAAAAACAAGAAAAGCACCATCCAGACAGTAAATACAGATTAAAACTAAAAGCCAATGTTAGGTTAATACTTGCTCTTGTTATAACATGTCAATTCATATTACTGGCTTCATGCATTTCGCATAAATTCCAATGCCTTATCGTAAGGATGTTTTCGTTTCCATCTGTATGTCGACTCTCACTGTTGAGAAGCACTCCTCCTTCACTGTCAGGCCCACCTGCTCATTTTACCCATTGAAGGTGTACTTATTATTATATAGTGTTTGTCCAACGGGCCCTAATCACGCTGCCTCCTCCCTCCGAACACAGAGAAAGCTTGTGAAGGGCTTGCGCTCGGCGGTGTGGTCTCTGAAGCGCGTCACAGCGCCGATGCCCTACAGGTATCTCTCGAACGAGTGGGAGGATGAGAAAGAGATGCTGCCTTCCCAAGCACCGCTAACGTATTTATGCAAATCTTTTTGGGCATTATTGCAGATAAGCTCATTTTATAGTCTGATTTCCGCTCCCTCGTGTGCCATAATGAGTCGTCGAGCACGGGGGAGCGTGTCAGGGAAGAGCGCCAGTCCGTCCGTCGGCGAGCCGAGCACACTGTCCTGACGTTCCGTCTGAGGAGACAGGGATGGAGGGGCTTGACGCCGGTTAGTGCTATTAGCTCTCGTTATTGGAGGCAGCCGCCTAATAATTTCTAATTACCCTAAGGAGGTATTAGGAGTGTTAGTCAGCAAGGATAATTTCTTATTTGCACGCCTGGAGCGGTGAGCTCTCTAGAAGAACGGAGGCTAATGTGCAACAAAACAAATCAACGTGCCACGCAGGGCTGCAGGCTTCAGGGAGGAGGCCGAGATAACGCTCATTATGCATCATGATAATTCATTTAGAATGTTATCAATTTCAGAATAGAAGCCCGTGCACGCACACACAAGCACACATAAACCATTAAAAAAGGATGAGGAAATGAGGCTGCTGCTCAAACACTGCCTCCTGGTCTGTTCAGGTAGCTCCAATTACACACTTCCCATGTTTTAAGGCTGTTGCATGCTAAATGCTGCCTCCTCTCTTCATTTCCTCTGATCTGAAACACGGAATAAAATGTAAGGCAGGATTTTATTCTTCTGCAATTGAGTGGGTGTTTCGTATCAGAGTTTGCGGCAGATTGTGGAGGACTGAAGCTTAACTGACCTGGGTGATCGTTTGGTGTGTGTTTTTTTTTTGCACACTGGTGAACCGTTTGCAGTCATTCCAGAAGCATGAATTAAGAAACTAGAGTTAATTTGATTTTCTCACTCCTGAGACGCATGTTCCCATGAGGATGTTTTGGTTTTAATTGCAGCAGCACGGCAATGTTCATCTTTCAGTCCACCGTTTCCCTCTTTTTCTTCTTGAAAGCATCTTTCCTCGTCCCCTCAGAACTAGAATGACTTAATCTCTCGAAACAATTGGAGGAAGTTCAAGGAGAGACCGTTTAGATGTCTGAAATGCAATACCAAACAATGGCATCTCGCGATAGCAACCGATTTTCCACATTCGACATCCTCCAGTGGAAAAGCTTTACTAGTCATGAGGGAAAACGCAAGTATAGACAAAGCACAAAACCAAACAAGACAAAAAAAACATGTTGTGTTTAGCGGTGTTGCGGGGTCAGGCCTGTATTGTGTGTTTCTCGCTGGGCCGCGGTCCTCAGACAACCGACTGTCTGCGGGAGACATCTGCGAATCCGACCCGCCGACCCTCAGAAGCGCTCTGAAGTGAGGGAATGCTGCCTTTAGCCCTCACACGGCCCGCAGGACAAACTCCAGCGCTATTAAGAAACAGAGAGAGAGACAGAACAAGAGGGAGACAGGCAGAGCCGGCCGAAGTGCGTCAGAATGGTTTTGTTTCTTCCTCAAAGGCCTGGCGGTCTGCGTTCCTCAGATGCCCATGAGATCATTTTCCTTCTTTATGAGTAAAGAGCAGCTCGGTGCTGCAGAGGTTACGCTGGCCTGATGAGGAGCCGCTGTTCGCAGCACCTGCTGTTGGGTGGGCCGCCGTCCAAGCGCATTGCTGCGCGCTAAATGAGTCGCGTTCCCCACGCTTCCGGAGGCGGTGGCTGCGGCTAGAGTGACCTTTGGCCGGAGATCTTTGGCGTCTCGTCTCGGGCTCCGTCGGGCTGCTTATGCCTCGTTGGGGTTTGCCGGGTCAGAGCGCGGTCCGCTTCCACCCAATCCGCCTCTTTCCATGCAACACGTGCATCACTCTGAAGAGAAGCTGTTGTTTCTCTCTCTTTCTCGACGCCTTTGATTTTCCTGATGGTTGAAGTCGTTGCCTCCGCTCGGGAGCTTAAGGGGAACGGCTGCATCTGCTGTTGAGATTTTACAGGAAGAGAAAATTGAAAAATCAATAAAAAGCCAAAAAAGAGTGAGACGGAAAAAAATACACAGAGGGCGAAAAGCAAAGCAGATAACAGCTTTGAAGAAGCAGACAGACATAAAGCTGCTTGTAGATTTGAGACGTGTTTTTTTGGACTAATTCAGGGGTGCGATGAATTCATTTAAATGGCGTACGTGTACCACACCCGTGCCAGGCAAACGATTTCCATCTTTGTTTTATACGGATGGAGGACCGAAGTAGACGGTGGGGCGGCTGTAATCTGAACCTGCTGCTGGGAAACACAGGTTAGGACTGGTTAGGCTGCTGAGCCTCTCCGATGAGTATAAGTAAGGTGAATTCAGCTCAACTTTTGGCATTTAGATGGAATTCACCTGACTGCACCCTAAAACACAAGAGACAGTCGATAGAAAATCATCACAGACTGATTAACACAAGTCTCTCTCTCTCTCTCCATTAATTCAGTTCTGCTCATTATTTTTACATTTGTGGAAGAGTGCTTGAACACTGGGAACGACTGTGGGAAGGACAGCGGGCCGTGGTTATTGACTTGTAAAGGAGCCGGTAGAAGTGTCTGGATAAGACGCAAGCTTCTCCTGCTCTTGTAAAGCGGTATCTGATTTCTCTGCTAGTTGGGTCCCCAGAGGGGCCGCTGGGCTGATGGGAGCTCACAGCTGCTGCGGAGAAGAACGCTCACGTGAACTCTGGAGGTGTTCCCAACAGTGAACGGTGTCTCTGAACTACAGGAGGACGCTAGCGTCTCGCCGTTTTGTGAAACATTTGCTCGCTTAGTCTGGAGAGATAATAAGATGCATGCGAATTCTTTTAAATCACACTCCGGTTTTAGAGTTACCGCACAGAGTTGGTGATGCCCAGCCCTAAACAGCGCAGCAGCACTGGACAGCTGCGGCCAACAGAACGCTGACTAATTTATGAGCGCAAACTGCACATGTGCATGCGAGAGAGAGAGAATCTGAGGAAGTTTTCATTGACTCTGCGATGAGGTAGTCGAGGCCCATGGGGGGGGCTCTTCTCAGTTTGAACTTCATCAGGGGCTGCGCTTAATCAATACGCTATCGGAAAAAGAATTAATTACCAAAGCAGAATAAAACAGCTGCATTTTAAACGGAGGCTTCATCAATGCTTTAATCTCCTGCTTTCAGCTCAGGTGCCCTGAGGAATCGCTCTGACCGCGTGTAATGAGGAACTCAGGGACTTTACGCCCCACACACCCCTCTCTCTCTTTCTCTCTCACACACACACATCTAAACTGTATCTCCATCTGCGCAGAACCCCTCCGCCGCATTCCCTTCCCACCAAATTCCAGCCTTCCCAGGGATGAGGAAGGGTATTAGTGTGGAAATCTCCACCGGAGAGAGGCACGCATTCCTAAAGTGAAAGGGACTGAACTGTCGCCCGTCCGTGGTCCGCTCGATCACCGACACCCCACCTCACCCCTGAGCACTCCTCCAAACTGCATTTCGAGAAGGGTTGAGAAGGGGTTATGGGTGATGAATTGGGTTTTTAGTGGGCTCATTAGGAAGCCAAACAGAGTCGAGACGCAGCGGAACGGAGTGGGGCCGTGGTGCAGCAATCAGTTCTGCTTGCTTTGTTCTGTGCCTCCAGGACATTTGTGAGTGAAAGTTCAGGGCAGATGGCTGATGAGAGAGGCCTTCCGAATGAAGCCCGCGATCTGATGGTTGACTTGTTGGTGTAGAAGCTTTTATTCTACGGCCTCTTCGTGTTTTTGTGGCCTAACGGCCCTTGAAAACCCATCGCTGATGCCTGGCTCTGTGTGTAATACCTCCAAGGTGTCTGCTGGGTCTGTGTTAGTCTGAAGCGCAATCGAGGGTGGAGAATCTCCATAAATGCAGGTTTGCTGTGATGATGTGTAGAATCGGACCCTCCACAATCTTTGTAGTGGGGATATGAAGCTCTTGAGGTGAGTGAAGTCGAATCCTCTGCTCGTGTGGCTTATAAAATCGCGCTCACAGGCCGTAGAAATCCTGTTTTGGTGAAAATTGATGTAATTTGCTGTAGTAATTATCTTAGTAATTAACTCTCTAATGATTGCGGTGTGAACGTGCTGCGGCTCCTCCACTGGCTCTCGTGTACGCAGTCATTATTGCTTTCCGTCGTAATACAAGTGTGTGCTGATACTGACTAAAGAGAGAGAGAGAGAAGACTTGGATGCACCTCAGTAACCTCTGGGGCCAATTATTGTAATTTGATTTGGACGACAGGCTGCAGGAAGAGTGCAGGGTGTGTGTTGGGTTTGTGGGGCGTGCAGCATGTGTCGGGGTGTGTTTAGAGGGCAGCTGGAGTGTGCCTGGGCTGTTGTGGGTGTGGACACTCGTAGGCATCACACATTTACTATTATCAGTCCTGCTCGCAGCAACTGTCAGATCAATTATCACTTTAAAGCAGCTTTACAGTATTAAACGGGAAGATAATGTGTTAACAATGCAGAGGATGATAGAAAACCCTTGATTTTTTTCAGTTAAAGTTTGTCATCCTCCAGTTTAGTTCCGTTCAGATAGCAAATGTGCAAATGCAGTAGACAATATTAAAATATTTAAAATATCATACTCCAGTTTTTCCCACCAGGCCTGGTCCATGAAATAAATCACTGAGGGTGCTTCTTAAATTAGTCAGGGTGCTGTAACCTTAATAGTATACTATATATTACATTTGATAATATATTTGTGCCATCCATTGCTAGGGTGCAAACTACGCTTCCTTCAGTTCTTTGCAATCATCACAGTTACGTAGTAATCAATTAAATTCTCTATGCTGCACAATGCATCTCTTATTTACGTTGTGTATAGAGCATACACAGCACCTGAACAAAAAACTCCAGCACTTTGATTCTAACTTAACGTAATTCTAACTGCTCAACTGTTGCGTTCAAGAAACGAGCAGATACGTCTGTGAACTGCGTTGCTCAAGGCTGCAAATAAAAGCCCACCTCCCAGAGCACAAATCATACTGCACTGGAAAGTCTGCCAAATCTACAATGCAATGCCGTTATTACAGCTTTAACCGAGGGTGCTGTTAATTTGGTATTTTCCAGCACCCCTGTAGAAACAGGCCTGGTTCCCAAACACGTTCCTGGAGGCCCCCAGCATTGCACATTTCCTTTCTCTTTCTTTCGGAGTCTCCACTAACGAGCTGATGAGTTGAATCAGGTGTGATTGATTATGAAGACGTGTCGGTGGTGCTCCAGGAACATGTTCGGGAGCTGTGCTCCTGCCCTGCATCCGTGCCTGTTTTTGCACTAGTGTTGAATTAGTTGTCCTTACAGCGTAGGTTCATGCGCAACTTCCTTAAACCGTCTCTCGGGATGTTGTTTCCCTGTGATTGTCTTTCATGCGGGCCAGAAGCTCAGAGATGCAGGAAACAGCCGCAGCACTTAATGTCTCATAAACTCATCAGAGTGATTAGCAGACTAATGAAGAGACGAGATGAGGGGCGGCGGGAATGCCGCGCTACCATCAGATGCTGGCCCTCCAAGGCCCTGTTTATGATGTAATGAGATAATTGCCGTTACAGGTAGCAGGTTAATTACACGTGTAATTACTCAAGCGCTTCACACTGGTTCTTCCGAAACAGTATTGGCATATGATTATTATCTTCAACCTTTGCGAACCGATGCTTTTGTTGTGTTTTCTCCAATCTTTCGCAAGGCCGCTTCGTTAAAGGTTCTCAGTGATGCGTCTGGTTCATGCATGCCTCGTTTCCATTTCCTCTGCACATGGTTTAGAGATTCAGAAATCCTCAGCGTTGCTGGGATGACACTGACATTACTGTGTGTGTTAATAAGCTGCTTCCTCATACAGAGGTCTAATTAAAGAGTTTTATTCCACTTCATTTACAACCAAAAGAGAAGCTTCAGTGCCAACAACCGCACATTACATCTGCAGGAAGACAGCATGGCGAGAAGGAGTGTGAGAGCGCAGCTGTCCGAGGACACGATTGTTTGTGCAGTGTGTGTGTGTGAAGGTTATTCAGAGCTAAATGAACTGTTGCTTGTGTGTGTTTTTGGAGAAGTGGTTGACTAGTCTATTAGTTCTGCTGCTAGTCTGTGTTGACTATACAATCTGAAACTCAAAACGCGGGTGAGTGATTAGCATGAGGTAAACACGCCTCTGGATGTGAGCAGTCAGCGGTCTGGATCACTGCTCTCCAGCGAGAGTCCGTGAGGAGCAGGGTGCTGTGGACGCCGTCTCAGCAGGAGGCTGTAATTAGTGTCTTTAAGCTCAGCCTCTGACGGCACGGCCTCCATGTTCATGCCCCATTAGCCTGAAACAAATGTCCGAGCCAAACTAATCGGTGACTGCGACTCTCTTCGAGACAAAGGCTGGGAAACTTGATTTGCCTTTTTACTCTCTCTTTTCCCATTTCAGTTGTTGTGGTCTTATCGTCAGCATGCCTTCAATCTGCGGCTCGACGAGCTGCCTACATGCAAATGGATGTGTTCAGGCTAACTCAACAATATCAAACAATATTTTTGACCGTTTATAACCAGTTTAGATGTTATGATTATTAACAGTTAATAACAATTAATTGCATCTTTAAAGAAAGTGTTTGTTTGTAATATACACCATAAATATACACAGAACACACATATACCGCAAACACAGTCTTTTATTTTGAGTAATCGTTTGACAGCACTAATATGCTTCACTATATTATAAATATAATTTTTAAATAATGATTTAACATCACTGGAACACTCAGACGATCAATTGCCAGGATCGCAGGCTGGTATGGAGATCTATATTTAATAAGTAGCTAAGTAGCTTTTAATGGTGAGAAACTGAACTTTAATCTGCGTTTTCCAGTCGTTCTTACTGTTGTCTATTTTATGTGGGTCAGTGGGATCCAGTTTAATGTGGACACACACTGTCTGTCTCTCTACAGACTCAAAAGTGAACATAGTGTACATAGTGGTCACGTTTGAGCCGGGAAGAGGCAGAGAGAGAGAGAGAGAGGGCATGTTTTTTCCTTCTCCAAGGGTACTGCTTTTCCAAAAGCGCCTGGGGCGAGACTGCAGCACCTCGTCTCCCGGAGGCCTTTGGGCGTCTCCTAATAGCCCCAACACCCCCCCCCCCCCATTTCAGAGGTGCATGATGGGATACTTCCCCTTCCCCCTCTCCTCTCCTCCTCGTGCAGTCCTCATGTTTTGTGCTGGCGTTCACATCCGCACAGGTTCAAATGGCAGAGTTGCCAGGGAACAGTCAGAGGCCATTAGCGTTTGGGACGATTCGCCCCGCGGCGCTAACCAGTGAGCAGGGCCATGTAGATTAGCAGCTTCACATGTAATGAGCAAGTTTGCCCTTTCTTTTCTTTTCTTTTCTTCTGTCTCTCTCACTCTCTCTGTCCGTCTTTGTTTCATTCCACTAATCCTGTCGCATCATTTTTTTGATTATTTCCACTCCTTTGACTCAGTGTCATGTGTGTTTGAGCATATTTTCACTAGTGAATGTGTTATATATAACGGCCAGTTTATCTGCAGATTTTTGGATAGAGTTTTGGGATCAGCTAAAAACTCAAATTTGCCAACAGGATAATGACATTTAATGATAATGACCACAAAACCAGTCATAGGGGTCAGTTTTTCGAAATTGAGATTCCTGCATTCATACACAAGCTGTGTAAATGATCTCTCCACTGATGTCTGGTTTGTTAGGAGAGGACAATATTTGTCTGAGATGCAACTGTTTGAAAATCTGGAATCTGAGGGAGAAGAAAATTTTAAATATCGAGAAAATCTCCTTTAAAGTTCTTAGCAATGCATATTACTAATCAAAATATATTTAAAGTATACAAAGTATCTTCATGGAACATGATCTTTACTTTTTTTGGCAAAACGTGTAATTTTGATCCATACAATGTATTGTTTTCTGTTGCTACGAATACACCTGTGCTGCTGATGACTGCTGCTGCGCTCCCGGCTCACAAACGACACATTTCATTCTCTGTGATTAAATTGCATTACGTACTTGATTTGCTCTGATCTGGATCTGTTGAACACACACTGATCTCCAGTCGTGAGTGTGTGTTTAATCTGTGTGTGTGCGGGGCGTCTGGTTTCTCCCCGAGCGGTCAGGGGCTGTAGGGTAATGAAGCGACGGCTCGGTCTGTAAATACACGCGGGTCGCTCCGGACGCTGCGAGCAGTAGGCTATCGCGTTGCAGTGAAAATGGAAACGTCAATAAAATTAATCTGGCCACCTTTTGGCCTGGACTGCTCGCTGTGGTCCACTCATAACACACCACAACAGACGAGTTTACACACCTCCTCCGCTTGGCCTGCGTCTCACCACCACACCGGTATTGTTCTGGCCCAGTGAATGAGCCTGGATTTCGGCCTTTTGCTGTGAGGTCACTTCCATGATAAAACAGCTCTAGACAGAAAAATAATAGATCAGAACAGAGAGGGGAAGGAAAGGCTTTCAACTGTCCTTGTATTCTTCATGTATTTTGCATTTGATTACGCCACCCATCGGATCTGTTCTCTTTCCTCCTTTTTAAAGTGATTAGCTGAAATATTAATGTGTGATTATTGCTTATATAGGTGCGTGTGATTGATGTCTCCCCAAAAACAGAGAGACGTGCAAGTGTAAATTTGTAGAATATCGCAGCGCAGTGCAGGAGTTTTTCAGATACATAATTTAGATGCCCTGAAGGAAGGCTTTCAAGGCATTTTTGCCCAAGGCCAAGAAAAAATAACTGACTTTTAAAAGTAAATCATTTTTGGTAATGCACAATTAATGGCAGAGGAGACCGAAAGTAAGTCTGGGAAGTAGGTTATGAAGAGTGCCGAGCTGCACTCACATATGCTCAAAACGGTGGACATCGGTCAGACATGATATGCAAATGAGGTGCAGGGTTGTGTGTTTGTGCTTATCACATTGCAGCTTGTGTCTTCGCAAGCATCCTGCGTGATGTCAAGCACAATAAGAGTTTGTTTTTTAGGGTTTCTGTAAGACTGTGTGACGTGTTTCTAAAAAGCTCTCTTTTCATCCAGGAGATGGTTTAGACAACAGCGTGGCCTCCCCCGGCACGGGCGACGACGACGATCCAGACAAGGACAAAAAGCGGCAGAAAAAACGGGGCATCTTCCCCAAAGTCGCCACCAACATCATGCGGGCATGGCTCTTCCAGCATCTCACAGTAAGTCTCTCTTTCTGTTTCTGAGCGTACGTGCTGAGATCTCACACAGATTGCGATTAACACACAGTCACTGACAGCGGTTAGATCCGGCCCTCGAATCTGATTGGATGATGAAAGAATGCCTACAGCACTGTGGCTTTCACTGTTTCTATCACTCCACTTGACTGTGCTGCAGAAATAAATTATTTAGCTGTATTGTGTGTGTAATGTCATTCAATATTAATTTCAGTTTCAAAATATATGAGCATTTTCACACTTGCAGTAAGTGCTGCCTTGTGTATTCAGCCAAATCACAGCCGTATGATACTCACAACAATGCTCTTGCTCATTAACAGAGAAGGACTCACCAGTTCTGTTTGTAGCACTTTATTCTAGACCTTGTTACATATGTCACACGTACTTGCTATTAGAATATTATGATAGTTGAGGACACATCATTTTCAGCGATTATTGTCAACTTGATTGCACAGATAGAATCTAAACTCTACTGAATTTAATAAGGAACCAACTTTTTTCCTGAAAACTGAGTGTTTGCTGATGGCCTTTTGTGTTATTGGCACACTCTTTTCCTATTTAATGATACAAAGCTGCTTTGACATAATCTGTATTGTTAAAAGCACTATAAAAATACAGGTGAGTTGAATTATATAAAAAAATTATTATGAATAATTACATGCAAGTAGCCCTAATCCTAACACTAACTGTATAGTCAGTACAGTGGTGCAGCGGTGGACACATTTATTAGAACACTTGGCATATTTAAGAGGTTTCAGTTGTTTTTGTTGAATTGACCGTTACAGTACCCATAACTATTGCTGGCACTGCTTGTGTGTTTTCATCAGTTCTTCCCAAAGAAGGTTTCCAGGGTTTCGAGTAGGTCCAAACGCTAATGTGTGAGAGTGTGTGTGGGTTTGGAGAGTTGGCACGCGAGGTCGTGTTCCAGCGGCCTCTCTGATGTCACGACATCATCCGCGGCTCAGGATATATCGATCAGGACAGGAAGGGTCAGGTTTCTTAGGGAGGCGCTGTCATCCCCGAGCACACGAACACAGCATGTGCTCCTCAAGAAACTGAGAACTGAGATTGAGTGTGCGTGAGGGGCATGCCCTGCCAACTCTGACGCCCAACTGCAGGCCAAAATAATGACGCTCCTTAAACATAGCTAATTAAAAGGGCTGTGGATTCATTCTGAACTCTGCAATGTACTTATAACTCTCATCATCATCATCATCATCAGAACGACTCCAGCGCAGCCCAATCTGACACGCAGACAAAGACGCCTCGCTTTTCTCTCCTTTATTCTTGCGCTCTTTTCATTTGTGCTCCCCTTTACACTCCCAGAAGCGCTTGTGTGTAGAGCGGTGAAGAGGGAGGCGTCGACCCACCACCTACCTCGCTGCTTTTACCCACAAACGCCTCTTGCTTCATTCACTCGGCTCCATATCACGCAGGAATTTCGCGCTTTTCTCAAAGATCATTAGGCGTCTTTACTGGCAGCTCGGGAGATCCCCATTCATGGCGCTCACAAGAGACGCACTCCTGTTCTTTTGGAATTGTTTTAAATGCGATGAAAACGTAAGAAGAATTTTCATTAGTGGAAATGCAGAAGTTTCCGTCGTCCTTTTAGACGAGTCTTTTATGAGCGTGAGCAATAATCCATCCTTTCTAGCCCACCTTTCTATTTATTCCATCCTTTTCCGACCAAAGAGACTTAATTGAATTATCTCGAGGTACAGACCGCTGCCCCCCGCACAATCCTTTACACCGCGCCACACACTAACACATCAGGCCTTTTATTTTAATTTGTTAAGCAAATGTATTTTCCAGTTCAGGATGCATTTGTGCGCGGGTGAATTCATGGGGACTTTGGCCCTGAATGGCCCGTAGCGGCAGCTCTCCATTCAGCCATTCATTGGAAGGGGCAAAAGAAAAGCGGCGAGGTTGTATTTTCTCAACCGCGGGGCCAAAGCGGAGCTGCTCTTCCATGAGCGGTAGGGGTCCTTTTACATATGTTCTCAACATTGAGCCATTGTCACCTATTCTGAAGGGCTCAAAAGGACGTAACCCCTTCCCTCCCCCCGTTTCCATCCCCCTCTCGCCGGCTAACTGTTACAATTGTGGGCTGAAATCAATGGCCTCCTCCTCGAGGAACAGTCTCTCTGAGCCAACATCCAGTCCCACAGGACATTCAGCGCCCGCAGAACTCCAGAGTTTGGGTCAGAACGCACCAGAGATGTACTCTTCCTCCTGGAGCTCTCTGGATCTCTTCCAGTGCCATTAGCGGGAGGAAATCCCAGCTGGCTGCCCTAAGCTTTCCCATACGGCACAGGGCTTATGTTATCGGAAAGATAAACTCCACTGTGGGGTGTATTGCTCTATTAGGCTTCATATTTAATGAGCGAGAAGAAGAAGAAGCTTCTACTTGGCTCACAGAGAGAGAAGAGTAGTTTGCACTGACACCGCTGCAGGGTCACCCAACAGTTTAATGGAGACAAACTTTGAATCCTCTCAATTAGTCGTTTGGCGCCCTCAGCCTGTCTCCTGCTAAGACGAGGGTCAGCCTGCAATGAAAACAGGAAGCACTCAGATACAAAGATAGCACTCCAGGCCTGTGCTGTCCTTTCACTTGGGTAAACCTTCAAAAAGCTGTGAAAATAAATAGTCCTGAAATGTGGCATGAGTTTGGGGTGGCACCGTCTGGGGAAAACTGAATATTGTGGGGCAGGACGAATCTATAAATCCAGCCGGTCTTTACTCGTTCGGATTTGATTGGGTTCCGAAAAGCGACCTGGCATATTATTGGAGAGTGTTATTACGTGAGGCTTTCTACAGAATAACATTTATTAAGGGCAGTGGCATTTAATAAAGCCTTGTTGAGTAATCAGTCAAAAACAGGCAGCTGATGGAAACACTATTAATCAGAGACTCAGCAGCAAGCGAGCAAGTTCATTGCTCATCTGCCGCCTTTGTTCACCAGTTTAAAGCCTCATCAGATAATGATGGAAACAAATAAACAGGATCAGCCTGCAGTAAAGCAAACAGAGCCGTTCCCGAGGCTCGTCTCAGACTAAACATTTGGGCTGATCTGCACTGACTGCAGCTGTTTGCATGTCTGATTCACGTCGACACTCATTTCCACCGCAGTACTTCTGACAGTAGTTTCAAACGAGGGACACACTCGCAAACACAAAAGACACCCTTAAAATCTTCAGTCAAATTCTTCCTCGCTCTCGCTGAAATGTGGTCAGAAGTTTCTCTCAGGGTCTTCCCAGCAGAGGTTTCCTCCCTCGCTGTGTGCTGTAATGCAGGGCATTCTTAAAGCAGCGGTTTCATTTAAGGCCCAGCGAGGTTGCTTTGTGACGCTCCAGGGGTTGCAGTGGGGCAACACTAATCTATCATGGGCTTGTTTGCCCTCTGTCACCAGTATAGCCTACTGTATATAACACTTCTCTTGTTTGCCAATGTTTGCTTTTGAGATGATTTTGTGAAATTTTGAACACAATGCTTCATTCTGCAATAGATGTGAGGCATTTTGTATGTTGTGTGTGCAGTTCTTGGATGTGTTAAAAATGTGTGTAAGCAGCTAAAACAATGAACTGATCAGCAACATTATTATCATATTTTCAAAGTGAAAACTGGCCATAAAAGAAGCCGTTTTACACTAATGTGTGCTTTTGAACCCTTTATGTCAATGCTGAGATGCACAGTTTTGGGGAAGCTACTGTCACCCTACTGTAAGGACACACTCTGGCTGGCGGATCTCAGTCGGTCTACGATTCACTGAACGAGCCGTATTACATCAACTCTGCACTGGATATTAAAATCCTGATTATAGCGTAAATACTATTAATAAACACAATAACAAGATCGGCAGTTTAAGCACAATGCAGTCGGAGACACGGCAGGCAAAACTTAACTTACACAAACTCTCTTGTGTCTTTGACAATTATCTTGGTTATTTGCCCAGTATTGACAATCTCCTTCCTGATTTGGGATTCTCAATACGTGTTTTTACGTACTTTTGTTTTAATGTCGCAAGCTGTCCTGTGACAATGTCTGTTGGATCTTCTTGCATCAGGCAGGCAACAAGGTATCATGGGCCGATTTATGATTTCCTGTTGTCTTGAGGCCTTGAAGTTGACTACACCACTTAAGCAGTCACAATTCAATACTCATATAATTCACTGATGATTGAACTGTAATGTTTTTTGACATTTTGTTTATTATTTTATAATCATTGTACATATCCAGTATATAGGTAAAGTAAACAAATGTGATTATTTCAGAGAAGCTTTCATACACCTTCAACACAAATACTTGAAGACACATTGAAATGACATACACTATGTGGTAAAGTACAAATATTTTGAGCATCCCTTATCCTATAAAGAATCGCAGTTGTATCTTATTTTCCTTTTCTGAAGCTGTCAACCCTAGTTATTAGTGTTCCTGGGAAGAGGCTTTGGCATTAAGTTGTTCAGCAGTAGCATTCACTGTTCCTCTTAAATTCATGTCTGTGACATTTAAAGATCTGCAGCACACACTAACATGCTTCAGCATTCTGAGGTGCAGTTTAGGCAGCAATGGCAATGAAAGTAAATTTTAATGCTGTTGTCTGATTTCAGGCACTTCCTTTAATGGGATTTGCTTTCAGATCGCCAAGTCCCTGTTTTGAACTGTTGTAGTTAAAATATTCTTAACACATGGCTGTTTGTAATAACCTAAAGGAAATCATCTGTCTTGATCATCA
>JAUMHP010000072.1:20411896-20424037 GCA_032361065.1 Enteromius trimaculatus | reverse complement strand
GTGTGTGAGTGTGTGAGTGTGTGGGCGCACATGTGTGGCGAGGGCTGAATCAAAGCGGAGCGTGAGGTTTGTTTGGTTCTTAATCTGCCTCTTAAAGACATCTGTCAGTGCGGATCACTATTGTTTGTCATGCTCGAGACACGCTCGGCACAAATTCAATCCTGCCATTTCTATCATGTCACATTTGGCAGATCAACAGTGACACAAATTGTATCATTGCATCCCGCGCGGGGATTGTGTTTGCAGGTGCGACTCCTGGCAATAAGAGACCTTTGCAGAAACGTCTTGCTTTAGCGCTTGGCCTGCGTTCATCAGCGTCACAAGGGACGAGCTCAAGTCATTTCTCTAACCGTCGAGGAAAGGAGGATGTTTTCCGTCTTTCCGCTCCGAGCGATGCGTTTAATCTGACTGGAGAATTCACCGCGCTGTCGTACGGATCTGCGTGTGGAGCGTGTTCTGTGGCTGTTTTTACTCATGCTTCTGTTAAATCGGTCCTAACCTGGTTCACTCCTCACCGCTGATCTCTGGTCATGTTGGAGTTTGCATCATACAAGCCGCAGCACTTGACCTGTGCTGTAACTACACACACTCAGCTTCAGTCCTTCACTCACACACACAGAAAGACTTGCCTTGCTGCAAACACGGCATCGCTAGTGCCATGACTTCTACACTGGGCAGTGGAACCAGTTTCTACAATTAAACGATCTAAAGGGAATAAATGAGGGGTTGCACTTTATTTTGATTGTCCAATTTAGACAATCTATATGTCAAAATATTCTCAGTATCAGTACATTATTAGGTTAGGGTTAGTGACATGTACGTTGCATATGGTCAGTAGAATTATTGTATACCTCACACTCTTTGACCGCTAAAACCGAGGTGTTGTGATGGAATTTCCCCATAAAGTAATTATAATAAAGTGTTCATAATTAAAATAATACAATGAAGGTACTGCAGTAAGACACAGCAATTTACAGTATCAAGCAGCAAACGAGACAGTCAAACATACCTGGAAGCAAATAAGACCAGAACAAAGACTTCATTTACAAATGGCCATGCCCATTTTTACACCAGGAATAAGTGCGTAGTGTTTCAACTTGATAAAACAGAGTGCATGATAAACCCAGCAGAAGAAGCATCGTGAACATACTCTTATGTTTATTTGCTCTGTGAATACGCAGTGTTTGTTGATTCTGTGTTGTCTCCCGTGATCCTGACGCAGCGTGTTCTCTTGTGTTCTCTTGCAGCACCCGTATCCTTCAGAAGAACAGAAGAAGCAGCTCGCTCAAGACACGGGCCTCACCATCTTACAAGTAAACAACTGGTGAGTCCAGTCACTTCTCTTCTCTATCGTCAGCAGTGTTGAGCACGTATTGCTGCCGTTCGACTCACATTTGTCCCTCTTTGATGCATGAAGGGGACGAGGACAGCAGTGCACCTCCTCCCGATGGCTCGGTGCCGGATTAGAGCCGCGGCGCTCTGACCGGCAGCGTCTTTGTAGATGGCTTAGCTCATAACTGGAGGTGGTGGATTAAATAAAATGATCACAGAGCCAAAGAAACGATACAGGAATTATTTATCAAAATACTCGGCCGGGCTCTTTTTTATCACAGGCTTAATTTCGCTCGCTACATTCTGCGACCGATGTTCAGATTAATTGAGCTGACAGCTTCTTTTCAAAACACCGGGAAGGTATTTGCACGGATTTTCTGGCCTTACACAAACTTAATTATACGCAGCGCTATTTTATCAGTATAATTCCGTGTAGTGGAGCTTCTATTTACAAATGAGAAGTCCCTGGCTTTTATTCACAGCTTCCCTTAATGTATTTATCAAAGTGGACTCATTTACGCGGCGCTCTATCTGTCGGGTACAGACGGCGGCTCTCGGCTTTATCGGCCCGGGGCCCCGCACGCCTCCCCGGGGTCAATTGATTTTTTTGCTTTTGTGATTCATTTTTCTCCTACACCTCATTCTGGTGCCGGCTCACAATGAGCAACACGCCTGGAGAATGAGCGTGATTTGTCTGCTGGATCTGGCCAGGTACTTAAATTGGCCACAGGAATGCCGATCTGCCTTTCACGCGCCTGGCGGCTGGATGGCGTTTCAATTACGCCGGTAACTGAGCTTTGGTCCCGTCACACACCTACAGCAGCAGAACACTGAGCTGCTTTGCCGGTTTCATGCTGATTAATGCTGAAATAACCGGAAAAAACCCAAAGGACCCTGAGAGAGAACGAGTGAGAGAGACGAGACTGCTGCTTTAGACTCTTTTAGATGCTAAAAGACTTCAGATTCTCCATCCATCTACAGTATCTATCTAACTGGGTCGTTTCACGAAATCGGTGCCTTTTGTATTTCAAACAGATTTAATTAAAATAAATGTGCAATTTAAATGCAACAAAAGTATGTATATGCTCTCATCAATCTTGCATCAAAAAAGTCAAATTATTAAATAAAAAAATAAAAATATAAATAGTTTCATTGGTGTCTCCTGCTTTGATGTCACCCGTGTTACCCTCATCAATAAACCCTTGTAGAATAATGCACATTCAAGTCACATGACTTCTAGGAAGTTACATCATCTCTCAAACTGGATTCCTGCACTTAAGGGCCATCGTGCAGTGTCAGCCCTGTTATCATTTTAAAATGTACATTTAAACATAATGTAATTTCTGTTAATATAACCAATATCTACAAGTAAAATCATAAAATAAAATGTACAGCAAGTGCTTTTGTGAAATTGACTGTCAGCTAGCAATTAGCGAATTTGTTTGAAATCGTCATCCCTGTTACTGTCTAAAAAGTAAAGGTTTTAACATGTGAATAACAGGGATGACACAGGTCAGGCAGTGGTAGCGTCCGCTCAGCTCTCAGATCCTCCTGATGTTTCTGCTGATGGGCCGGAATGGTCCTGGATTCCTCCTGTGACGGTCATTGTATGGGTCCTGCTTTGATATAGAGCACAGGACAGAGAGACAGGCAGGACGAAGGTTTGCATGGACGTCCTGAATCAGGTCTTTGTTCGGAGGCACAATCAGACCTGGAGGAGGCACAAGGGCGCTCTGTGTAACGTGTCAATAGACAGCGCGTCTCCTGCTCTGACCAGCCCGTCTACTGTCCATCTCTCTCTGCGCCGCTGAGCTGATCTCTGCTCGTGTGTGTGTGTGTGTGTGTGTGACGCTCGCTGCTGCTGGGGGTTTACCGTGTAGCAGTGAGACTGCACAGCAATCCTGTTTGACCTCAGAGAGAGAGAGATGCTTTACACACCACACCATAACTGCAGCTGTGTGTGTGTGTGTGTGTGTGTGTGTGTGTGTGTGAGGCCTGATCACATGCTGACAGAAACACTCCTCTGCTAAACACACACTCACACACAGCATTACGAAAGAGAGGCGGGCTTGTCTCATTACCGGTTGCTCTCGTAGTCATTTCTGGGTGTTTCTTTAACTTCAAGAATGTTTATGTCCCAGGGGTTAACTGTTTTGGAATCGTTTTACCAAGCCTATGAAGAGACGATATAAAGATATGATTTATTACGCAGTGAAATATTCACAAACAATTTCAAAATGTTTGCTCATCATTTTCACTGCATTTTTCTAAAGTCAGTGCACCTCTTTACTGAATATTTTTATTTTTCGTCTTTTACAAACAAGCTAGTGAAAACACAACATTAGAATCGAGAGTCATTTTCACAACAGAATAAATGATGATTTGAAAAGTGCTGGAAGAACAAGAAGGTTTACTGTGTTAATGTCCCCGTGAGTGCACGGGAGAGACTCATTTGACTAATGAGCTGATGGATGGAGTGGAATAGGTGGCTTATGAATGACCTTTGACATCTGCCTGATGCCCACAGAAACACACACACTGTGTATTTGTCTCTTTCGTTGTTTCATCAGCTGCTTCTGTGTGTGGCTCTGTTTTAGACTGTATATGAACACTCATCATGAGAGATTCGTCCTCGTCTGCTTACCCTGAGACGACTGGAGAAGGGCTTTCAGAACTCTCTCTCCCTCCCTGCACTCAGCTTTATGTTTTTTATGACCCTTTCACTTGGCACGACCAGCTGTTATGAAATTCAAAATAATGGCTTAATATTTTCCAAATGTAATGTAAAAAGTATAAACTGGCCTGTGAAGATGTTTGATTTTCCTCCTCAGAGCATGGGAAAGTTTGGAGGCACTGAGTTTAAACACACGGTGTCTCCTTCAGATCTGCGCTCACACACACACACACACACACACACTCGTCTGTCTGTCTCTGTGTTACACACTGGCACAATCTCCACTGAAGTTACTGGTTATCCATTTAACTTTGACCTAGATGAGATCGTCCAGTCTTTTTCTGGAGTCTCGCGGGCTGCTCTTTCTAAATATACCGCTGAAGAGAGGACGAGTGGAGACGAGCTGCTGGCAGAGAACAGCGTCGGCCTCGCTTGCATTTAGGGACCGCTAATTGGCAGTTAATTAGCAGAATAGACTCAGTTGTTGGTTCCCATGTGCCACCCTCACCCCCCGCTCCAGCTTCGGTTGATCTGATATCGCCCATCCGCCTTTGGCTCACTAGTCTCAGAAAGATGGTGGTCAGGGATCCAGAAAACCGTAGCGGTGTAGCTGTGAATGTGCTGGAAATGATTCTCTTCCTCAGTGTCTTGTTTATCTAAACATTCCTAAATCAAGACGAAGCAACATGTCTCATGTGTTAATGCGTTAGTCACCAGTGTACAGCATTCATTAACCTAATGTTAGCGTACAATCGTTCATCCTTTCTTCATGTCAGTTCACAGTCCATTAACTAATGCTAACAGATTCAACTTTTCATAAAGAAAAATAATAATCATTTAATGTAAGATTACAGTGTTAAACACCTCACATCTCTTGTAAAACCATGACATGTTATGAGATTGAAAACTGAGAGTTAGTGTCTGTTTTTTCGGATCTGGTGCGTTTCTGCTGTTTGAGAGTCAGATTTCACAAACTGTGTGACGAGAGAAGATAAAAAAAACTGAAAGATTAATAAATATTATGGATGTGTTGTTCATTATTGGTCCATGTTAACTAATGCTGTTAACTAATAATAACATCATAAAAATATGTATATGTGTGTTATGCATTATCAATCTAAAAAGACTTAATCCAAGCAGAAACTAAGTAAGTTAGCTTCTCCAGTAAATCTAGGTCTTTATCAGTGTAAATATAGATAACAGATCGTCATCGTTTAAACGGAGATGTGCAGAAGACAGTGGTTTTGTGCGGTGTTGTAAGCGTAAGTGCAGTGAATGCAAATGAAAGCGAGGCGGGCCACAGGAGTGAAGCACTTTCATGTTCTGGGACGGCTCGCTTTGTTTTGAGGGGGAAACAAATAGAGAAAGATTGAAGAAAGAGAGGCATCTGAGAGCAGAAGGTGAAGAAGTGGGTTAATTTATACGGTCTGCAGGTACGGTGCGCGGAGAGAGAGCGTCTGTAGGATGCTGCTGCGCCTCGGGCCATCTGTGAGCCGAATAGCAATTTTATTACATTGTCATTAAAGCAATTTCACAGCAGTATTGTTTGTTAATGAGAAGCTGCAAACGAGGAGAGATGTCACTGCGCAGAGCTCCGTGCTCTTTTTATATCGCTGAAAAATAAATGCGCACTCACCCTTCATGTCCTCTCTGGACTCGGGCTTGTAAAAGAGAGACCCACTTAAAGCTGAAATATAAAGTCTGTGTTTATGAGCTGCCGCGGTGCTTTAGTGTTGTCTCTGGTGTGATCGGGGATTGTTTTGGTTGTGGTGGGCTCGGACGGGTCGGTCCTGTGGAGGATGTATGGCCGAGAGCTTCCTGTGCTTCGCTCTCAGACGGATCAGTTGGCTGTTTCCAGTTATTTATAGAGAGCAGGATCTGCTGCTGCTCAGGCCGAGGATGAGGGAAATACGGCCCACATTAGTGAAATAAAGCCTGAGAGGGAGAATGTCTTTCTGCTGACTCTGCAGATCAACATAGCGTGAGCTCAGAGGAAGTTAAGAGGAAAGAGAAGGAGAGACAGGCCCTGGAGAGAAGAACCTCTTCATCATGACTTCAGACTGAACAGGTTCTGTGCATCGCTTCACTCGGCTCAAAACAGGCCTCAGAATTAATGTCATGTCAAACGCTTTGCAAACACAATTTGGACAATGTCTAATTGCACAGCTGTGATTAAGAGCTTTTTTCTTGACTTATAGTAATGAATAAATGCAGATACAAATAAGGCTGCTGATTGGTAGCAGTGTTTGTCATTTGGTGTAAATGTCTCATAAGAGTAGCCTTGTTTATGGTATGTAAGGTCTTAATTTAGGAAATGATTGAGAACAGTTTTGTCTGAATACAACGCTTTTGTTGTTGTTTATGTGCGTGTGATTTTGCTATTTCAATAATAAACAAATAATCAGTTCAGTTAAAATGATAGGTGTGACCACTCATAAAGGTCATTTTTTGTTAAATAGATTTATACATCACCAGCTGAAGAAATCATCTCCCCACTGATGCCTGGTTTGTTAGGAGAGGAGATACAACTATTAGAAAAACATCTAAATACTGAGGAAACCGTTCTTATCTAATCAAAAATATATTTACAGTAGGAAAGTACAAAATATCTTCATGGAACATGATCTTTACTTAATATCCTAATAATTTTTGGCCTAAAAGAAAAATCGATACTCTATAGTTTTGTTGGTTATTACTACAGATATATCTACTTATGACTGCTTCTGTGCTCCAGGCTCACAACTAGTAGATCGATAGGTGCTGGTGTTGTTTTTTGTGCTTCATAAAGTACCGAGACATTAGGCTGTGTTTATATGAACCTGATCTCTCAAACACAATCCTCTTACCTGAGATCCCTTCTCCTAAAAATCAGTGTATGGCCTGCTCTATGTCATAAATGAATACTTCAGGTTTGTTTATTGAAGCGTGTCGTGCCAGCGAGCCGAGATGTTCTGGATGAAGTAGCAGCAGATATGATGCCAGAACTCAAACACTGGACTTCACACAGAAACGTCTCTCGGTTTGAGGAGGGCTGATTGTGAGTGTGCGGGGTAATAACAGAGTCCTCGCGGGCGAGCAGGTGAAAGGAGGTTAATTGAGAGGTTTCAGTGATGACGGGCAGATCTCGGGCACAGGTGCCCTGCAGCGACTCACACTCCACATTAACCAGCACTGCCCTCCAACGCTCGGGTCAGACCTCTGTTTGATACGCAGTGATGTCCCTGTTACATTCAACTATTAATTGGAAACACTGAAATAATCTATGCTTGTTTTGAGAGATTATTTCTCTAGACAGTTGATTATTTTCAAGCAATTTTCACTCAGAACTTGCTAGAACAAATACTTGCTAAAAATAAAGGTACTTCAAAGCGATGCCATAGAAGAATCATTAAAGAACCTTCTCTTTTAGTAATCTGAAAAACCACAAAGAAGCTTTTGTGAAACAGAAAGGTTCTTCAGATGTTATGGGCCTATTCAGACAAAAAGGTTCTTGTGTCGTGTCATGAAGCAGCTTTATTTTTTAGAGAATTTTGAAGGGTAAAAACTGAAATAATAATTAAAAAAAAATCATATTTACTCTGAATATTAAATGGGACACATCCCTCAAACAGAGCATTTTTTTAACACCAAGGCGGTGTGTTTGATTCTTAACGGATCAAACTCACATCTTGAACACAATACAAGCTGCTTTGGATAAAATGAAATTCTACTCAAAACAAAACTGATTGAATAAATAAAAACACAGACATCACCTTTTCCCGAGACACAAAGTGTCAACATCTCCCCCATGAGAGAAAGCCTTGCGTCAGGTCAGAACCATGATGAGCCTCCGTGAAAATCAAAAACTACTTTAAAACAGTGCAGAGCAAAGGTGCTGAGAGAGAGAGAGAGACAGAGAGAGAGACAGAGAGAGAGAGACAGAGAGAGAGACAGACAGACAGAGAGAGAGAGACAGAGAGAGAGAGAGAGAGGCTCCTCACACAGGTGTGTTGACGCCCCGGGCGTCTCTGGCTCTGATTTGAGCCCTGACTATCATGTCTTTAAGGACGCAGCGTCAGATGTCTGTGAGCTTTACTGGGGCCAAGACAAACCTGCCGCAGTTGTCAGAGCTTGCTGATGCAGCCGGTGAAAGCGTGCTCGATCGGCTGCTGTTGTGCCGCAGGACAGAGACACAGCAGCACTGCCAGAACAAAGTCTCTCTGTACAAACCAGCAGCTGCTACTCGCCGGATCAAAGCAGCAACAAGCGGCTCTTCCTGGCCCAGGTGTTTGACGGACAGCTGACAGCCAGGGTCGACTCGGACCCTCCGGACCCTCCGCCGTCTCCGAGCCAGCGCAGCTTTTATATGGGTGCAGCGGGGACGATTAGCAGGACATTTCTCAGGAGCCATGTTTGAAAGGGCACAAATAATACAGTCAGTGACGATAGATATGTTGTTGTTCGGGACACCATCTTGCATTTATGCACCAATAGGAGGAAATCTGGTGCATTGCCTCTGCTCAGGACGGCTCTGAATCCCACCTGTTGTGTCAGAATCACCCGTCTGAGAACTCAGCACAACCCAGAGAGGATGAGTCTGTGCCGCAGTGCTATTGATTTATTTTAATTAGCAGCTCGTTCAATCGTGTCAGTTCACAAAACAAACATATAAGTCTGAGTCTGGTTTTCCACCGGGGTTTTAATGAGTACTGCACCCAAGAACCCAAAACACAGAAACCTCACACACACACACGCTGTGCTTCCATGGTTTAGGCGTAATGGTTTTTATACTGTGTTTTCTATGGCACTACACCTAAACCTACCCCTCACAGGAAACTTTCTGCATTTATCGATTTTTGAAGAACGTCTCTATGATTTATACGATTGTTTCCTCATGGGGACCTAAAAATATCCTCACAAGGTCAAAAATGACTGGTATTACTATCCTTGTATCCTATGGGACATTTGGTCCCCATAACGTGATAAAAGCCAGGTACACACACGTCCATCTGCAGTAAATCAGACAGCGGTGAGGTAATGCTGGTCTCACCATTCCTGTGTGAACTCAAAGAAGAGAGAGAGAGAAGTGGACAGACGCTCTGGTGTGTGTTTGGCCTGTGGACACACGTCTGACTCTGTTAGTGGGTGTAAATTGAGGAATTGTTTGCTTTGATTAAAGCTGTGCCGGCCGGCGTTAATCTGCGCACACTTCCTAGGTCAAAGTTGACGGTGACTCTGTCCGCTTCCTCCCTCGAGCCACCGCTGCTTTCTCAGTTTATTTCATTATCTGTTTATTTGTTTTCGAGCCTCATTAAAGAGTAACTTCATTAGTTTTGGTTGGTTTGGTCTGTGTTTCTGGCAGGACAGGATGTTTTTACTGACGGGTGAGTCGGGAGCGCTGGGTTTGAATTCTCGCTCGTGAATGTTCCTGATTGGCTGGGCTCTCGCCTCACCCTCTTGCTGTGATTGGCTGCTGCTGGCCAGCGTCCAGATGAATCTCTGTACAGCTGTCTTTGTGAGGACATCCTCTGACACAATGCAGTCTCTTGCTCCTTACCCTAAAACTACCTGACCCAAAGTGCCTGACCTAGACCCTTACCCTAAACCTACCCTTTACCCAATCATAACCACACACACACACTCTCGGTCACGTGGCTCCAGCTCTGTGTCAGGAATGCCATGATCGGGCAGGGACTGCTCTCTCGAGGGTTTTGCTGCTGAACGTGTGTTTGATGTGAGGTTTGTGGATGTTGGTGCAGCTCCACGCTAGAGCGAGGTCAAGTGGCCTCCTGCAGTTCTGAGTCCGTAACTCACAGCCGCAGCAATCCGTGTGTGTTTGCACTGTCTGATCACACATGTGCTTTATGAAACCAGCGCTCCAACAGGGTTCAAAAAATGCCAATAAAAACAGGTTTTTTCCATTTCTATAATGCTTAACTCTTCTTTTGTTGCACTCCTGTTATCAGCATTTGAGCTAATCATAGTTATACAGTTCAAAACACTCATTTCAACACATATATACACACACACACACACGTGTAAAGGTGTGTAAACATGAGCATATGTCATGTCCATACAGTGGAAAAAATACAGAGTTAAACATGTAGCCTATGAATAAAGCTGTTATTAATAAATGTATAATTCTGAAAAAAAAAAAAAAAACATTCTTCAATAAATAATAAATGCAGTCAACAGCAATCTGTGTAAAAATCTACACAAATCATAAATATTATATGTACTGTACATTGTAAAGTTTAGAAATTATACGTTAAAAAATATTTGGGGTTTTGGGTTATTTTAATATGTAGCAAAAATGTGACCCTGGAGCACAAAACCAGTCTGAAGCCGCTGGGGTATGTTTGTAGCTATAGCCAAAAATACATAGTATGGCTCAAATTATAGATTTTTTTTTTGTTGCCAGAAATCCTTAGGATATTAAGTAAAAATCATGTTTCATGAAGATATTTAATCAATTTCGTACTAAAAATATATTAAAACCTAATTTTTGATTAGTAATATGCATTGATCAGATGTTCGTTTAGAGACTTTAAAGGTGATTTTCTCAGCGTTTCGATTTTTCTGTACCCTCAGATTCCAGATTTTCATCTAGTTATATCTCCATCCATATCATACATCAATGAGAAGATTATTTATTCAGCTTTCAGATCAACTATAAATCTTAATTTCAGAAAATGAACACTTGTGACTTGTGGTTTTGTTGTCCAGGGTCACAAATATTTTAGTACAGTAAATGTAATAATTTTAGAAAGGTATCGCATATATTTGATTTAATTCACAATAACTATCTTGGATTGCTAGTTCTTCAAAGGACATGGGATTTCGGCGTGTTCTTTCAGACGGCAGTGGGACTCCGTGTCAGGAGCACACGGCGTGTGTTTGGGACTTCAGAGCATTGAATATTCTGTGCTGCGTCTCGTGCAGTGTTTGTCTTTGTTGTGAGCGGCAGTAAAGGACACATTCTGTGGCATATCCAGAGAAATGACCCTGCCGCGACCCTTCACCTCTCCTTTAATTATTTGTTTGAAGACAGCATGGGGTTCCCATGCGGAGCACAGCGGCAGGCGGGGGAGTGTGTGTGTGTGTGTGTGTGTTCAGTTCCGCTGCCGTAGTTTATGCAGCTTCAGTAAAACAGATAATGGATAGATGTACTGAATCATCTCTACACCTATTGATCTTGTTAAACACTTTATTAGTTCAATATTTATGTAAGCTACTCTTTACCATTTGTGGCGTATTAATATTAGTATTTAGTATTTGATGCATTTATTTTGTTGTTGGTACATTTTTGGTGTGCTTAAATTAGTTTATTTTTCTATAGTTCATTATTTTAAGTATCCGTTAAATGCGTGTTTTATTTCTCGTGTTTTGATGCATATAAATGAAACTTTGTAGATAGAAATGAGTGCCTGAGTTTGGAGAGAAGCAGTGTGTGTGTGTGCTGCTGGGTGTTGTTCTAAGCACACCCTATTAGCAGCTCACGGGAGGAGGTGAAACAGTGTTATCAGAGGCAGGTCTGATAATCTCAATTGGCTTTACTCACACTGATAAAATGCTCTGGGGCCGTGGCGCTGCTGGGCCGCTCCTGCAGGGTTACTGTGGCAACAGTTTGGAGAGGCAAAACAGACACTGTGTGTGTGTGTGTGTGTGTGTAAGAGGTCAGTCAGTCCCAGCAGCTAGTCTTAAAGAAATTCATAAATCACTCTTCTCTCTCTCGCTGGTATTTCTCGTTTATGAGGCAAGTTTTTTTTTTTTTTTTTTTTTTTTAATATAATTTAAGTGATAATGTATAATTAAGGTCAAATGTTTTTTTGTGATAATAGTTGACTAACATTATGCTGCTTACTATTACTTACTGGCCAGCAAATGCAGCAAATTAATATATGTACAATTATTTGAAGATTAGATCAGCGACACATGTTTATAAAAAAGACTCTGATGTACATCAAGGACATAGAAACAGGCAGTCTATATATATATATATATATATACAGCTGTGCTGCTTCACATATTTATTTTCAAAATTCTTTGATGGATACAATGTTCAATAGAGCAGCATTTATTTGAAATATTTTGTAACATTGTAAAAACGTTAAAAAATTGTTTTAATGAATTAGTATTAATAATAATAATATATA
>JAUMHP010000072.1:20372017-20401936 GCA_032361065.1 Enteromius trimaculatus | reverse complement strand
TCTATATTTATATTTATTTTGACTTTTTTTATACATTGAGGTAATTTTACTTCTTTGATGTTTTGCCCAGAGTGCTTATAACATTAGTTTTTTTGTGCTGCTTAATCTTAAACCTGGTCCTAAAATGGGTTAAAATCTAAAATAAAATCTGGCTATTGCCACACATTTGGCTACTTATGACCTCTTTTATGTTTCAGTCTTTCCTTCTCAAATGTAGGAATTCAAATATTAAAAAAAAGACTCTAAAGGGCTGCGGTGGAATAATTTAGGTACTGTTTGACTAGTTCGAACGAAAGGTTTGTGTTTGTGTGTTTATGACGAACCTCTGAACCAGTTCCATGCAGACACACTGGAGACAGACGCGGGCAGAAATCAAACGCCCGGGTGATGGATAACTTCAGCGCACAATGACCCGCGTCAAAGGCGTTTGCTCTAAATCAATTAAGGCGATAAGAGCGCTGTGTCGACAGTGTGCACCAAAGTCTGGGCCCTTATCTGTGCGGCGAGGAAGTCGCAGTAATAACTAAAGACAAGCGATGACGAAACCACTGTAGCTGCACTGTCAAACACAATTTACAGCCCCTCGTATCTGCGTTAAAAACGGTGGTTGCGGACGGGCCGGCGCTGGCGGGCGGGAGTCTCTGGACGAGACCCAGGGGCTTTCTGCCCTCCCGTCTAATGCCACGGCCCGCTTTCATTTGCCGTGATGTATGGAGGGAGGGGTTGGAGGTTGAAGTTGAGAGGAGGGCCGACAGGAAGGAACGCTTTGGGAAGATTACAGCATTTAACATGCTAAGACCTCGCAGCAGTTATTCATTCGTCTCTCTGCTTCCTTTTTAGGACGGGGTCACGGGTAACTTTCCACGCGGTGCCATCGGAACAGAGGCGAAGAGTGAGCGTGACATCAAACCCTGTGATTCGCTGACCCCTTTCTGTCCCGCTCTTGATTAAAATATGTTTGCTTTCTTATTCAAACTGCCATTTGACAAGCTCGCTCGTATTTCAGCGAACTGCACAAACAGTCTCTCAGGCCGTGACAGGTTTTTTTTCCATTGCGTACATGAGGTGACTCTTACAGCAAATGTTTCCAATGAACATGACACGACATGACACGGAGCAGAGGAAAGCCAACAGCTTGAAGGAACGGCTCAATCAAAATTGAGAGTTTTGTCTCCATTAGCCATCATGATGTTCCAAATCTGCATTATTAGCATGAAGTCATCATCTGGAGCCACGAGGAGGTCGGCCTCCATCCTTCTGCACTCGAGAAACTTTCAGACATTTCACCACGCAGCACTAAACAAGCTTTTTCAGTAAATCTGCTTTGAAGCCAAACGTATTGTGAAAAAAGAGCTAAACATAAGAACTTGAATTTAAATATTTTTCCCTGAAGGTCTAAAATCACATATATTCAACCGGCAACACTTTAGAAGATTAACTTTGCAAATGTCAACTAGCAACAATTAAAGGATTAAAAGACTCTCTGCTTATTACTTTATTCATATCTATATTAATAGACTTTATTTTGATGATTCCTCAACATACTACATACTGACATGCAGAAACTTACTCTACGAACCCTAAACCCACCCTAACAGTCTACTCTGAGAGTTATTAGACATGTAGTTGTGAATTAGTCAGAACTAGCAGACATGTAGTTACTTACAGTATAGTTAGTGGAATGTCTAAAGTGGACTCGCAGTATAAAGTGTAACCATCCCAGCTTTCGGTCACACTTCATTTTAAGGTCCAGTTCTTACTTTTAATAAACAATTAACTACAACTTTTGCCTTGAATAACTCCTAATTTGCAGCTCATTAGTAGTCAGTAGATAGTTGTTAAGTTTAGGATATCTGATATTTGGGTCTGTTTCTCACAAAAAGCTAACTTCAGAAGACTTGCATGAGACTACTGTTAAGATGCCTTGAGAGGTTTGGCCATTTAAATCCCGAACACTTGGGTTGAATTGAAAAGAGAAGCGCAAAGATTTGGCATGACATCTTGTTTTGTGTTCCACAGTAGAAAGGTCAGAGCGACGCCACAGTAAATGAAGGCTGCTGTAAGGGTTTGGCCCAGGCCTCCATCATTATGTTATTCAGAGTTATAAACTGATTAGCCAAACACTCATCACCAAATTAGGGAAGGTGCCCTGCAGATGGGTTCTAGAACCGACCGCGATTTAAAGAGACGTTCCTGGACGTGGAAACACGTATAAACACACGCACTGATCTGAAGGTCTGCCCAGCTGTAGTCTGGAGACATGTGAAAGCAAAACTGCTTCTGATGGTAATAGTTTTCAAACTCGGAAGTGAACGCAAGACACAGCTTTCACTTAAATCAGAAACACCAGCACACTCTTCCTTACAGGAACGCTCAACAGAATCTTGCCCTCTTCAGTGGAACATGAGCAGATCTTCAGCAAAATGTTCACGCTGCTCTTTTACACGCACTTAGAGCAGAAGAGGACCGGTGGCTCTCAAGCTCCAAAAGCACAATTATCACACAGAAGTCAGCATGTGATGTGACCCATGCACTATATTCCAGGACTTACGATGGGAAGAAAGAAAGTCAGACAGATTTGAAAGGATGCAGAATGAAGTGTCTGAGATGAAGGAATCGAGTGACCTGACAGTAAAGACTCTGTAACACACGGCCTTATCACAAGACGTCTTCAGCGCAGATCTCTGTAGAGGGCGGACGGGAGAATGTCACACAGATGTACTCTGGCCTGTCTTTATAACGCACAAAAGAGCAAAGGTCACCGGCAGCTCCCAGCCTCCACGTGACGTTTATCAAAAAAAGACGCAGTCCTTATATGAGCCTCAAATGACTTCAACCCGCAGACAGAATTAATGAGGGAAATCAAAGGTCAAAGTTCCCATCCTAATACATCTCTGATTAGACTTTAACTAATATATAATCAAGGCCAGACACTAACAATCCAGCTATAAAGGACTAAAGCAATCAAGGATTTGATGACACTGATTATTAACAGTGACTCTTTTGTGATATTTAATCAAATAAAAGCCTTAACGCCTGCTGATAATCGTTACTGATGTGCTGCTATATTATATAGCATCCAAAACAAACCTTTATGTTTATACAATACTTACTATAGTACTTGTGTACACAAAAATGTTTCTTTTGGATGTGATTAATTGGTTCCTAGTAATACTGTATTATTAATTATTCACACAATGTATATATTGTGCTTTTGTTGTCCTCATTGAAAATTGCTTGGACAAAAGCATCGGCTAAATGACTAAATTTAATAATACACACACACACACACACACATTTAGAAGATGCTTTTATACAAAGCAAATCTCTCAAAAATCTCCTATTCATTTTTTTTTTTTTTCATAGAGTCTGCTATAAAAAGAAAAACAAAGCAAAATTGACAAAAAGTTAGCTTTCAGAAGTTAATTTCACTGCAGGCCTTCTTCTCAAACTTCACTAAGTCATATACTGCTTCACCTCCCGCAGCTCGGAAGTGTTTTATTTTCACTTTTTTAAGCAGAGTGCTGGTGTCAAAATCATTCTTAACCTCAACTTGAAACGACAAATTTGTTTAATGCGTCGGGAGCAAACCTGGAAAATAAATAGATGAAATGGAGGCTTAGCGGGAGCTAAATCCCACAGCTGATGGGGACCTGAAGTGTGCGGATTACATGCGGAGCGCATTAAACAATGTCCCTAAATATGCATTGAAATCCTTAAAGCATGAAAGCATCTTGTCATGTGGTATTAGCATTCAGAGGTGCGTGTCAGACGTCGCGCGCTGCGCCGGGGTGTCTGCGGTGTTAAATGTCATATGCCAGCGACCGCAAATCCCAAAAAGATTTCCTGACGTCATACTGTCGTGTCAACTCCGCTTCTTCAGAGCTCTTTACGGTTAAACTGTCACAAGAGCTCGAGCAAAAAAAGGTTAATGGAAAAAAGAACAAAAGGATATGGAAGAATTGAGGAAATTGAAAGAGAGAGAGAAGCTTCTGCTACTTTAAAATGAGGAGAGGAACGGTCACGATGATTTTGACATGCTTCCTGTTTTAAATGCAAGATGGACCAGACATGAAGGGCCACCAGCGCACCACATCCACCAAACATAAAACATTCAGATGCATAAATCTTTCCATTTAAAACATGAAAACGAATATATTTTTAATTTTAAAAGATTAAAATCTATAAATCTTACATGTAAAACATTCAAACGTATACATCTTGAATCACCCGTCTGATGTTCCGCCTCACAGACTGCAATCTGACTGATAAAGAAACGCATTTATCCGATTCTTCAAAGAGAATTCAGGAAATCCTTCAAATTATACATGAACGGGATGCGATCAAGGTATGAAGCATGTCAGACTGTTTACTCATATGCTCTTTGAAAATATGAAATAAATGATCCAGTCTGGGGGCTTAATATTATTGGAGTCTAATGCTATTGCCAACGATTGTCAAAGCCACCAGCCATCAAAAAATGTCTCAAAGATTTCAAGAAAATATAACACAAATGTTCGGGTCAACAATTTCCAAGAGGTCAAGCCACAGAATATATATGACAAAACTGAGAGTATTAACCCTATCTGACCGAAGGGAGAAATGAGCCGTGCTGTGCTTTATATGGCCATACATCATCTTTGTCAAGTCCTGACAGCGTTTTATCAGATCTAACCTTTAGCAGCCTCTATTACGAACGCTAGCTCTGATACACGAGTGCCGCTGAGAAAACCTTCATCTACAGAGCCCAGGAAACACGCCACTCTCATATTAACAACACTCAAAACATCCTGCAATAAAAGATCCACTGAAATCAAAATCCTTGGCCATCTGGAACGAAAACAGAAACGGGAATTCATTTGGAATAACCTTTATTAACGACATGACTTCAACTCTACTCCAAACAGAGCTGTGTGTGTGTGTGTGTGGAGAAGCTCCTTGAACAAGACAGTACTGTGTGTGATTTAAGCTTAACTGAACCTCAATAAACATGACAAATAATATTTGGGGCTTTATCCCAGGATCCACAGACAAGGCTTAAGCCTAGTCCTAGACTAAAGGTAAATCTGAGCTGTTTCCACTGAAAGAAACGTGCACTGACTGATCTTAACACGTGTCCATGCCTTTGTTTTGTCTCAAGATGCACTTCAGTAATGCCTTTTCTAAGGCATGAATTACTTAAATGTCCTAACTGAAGTATGGCCTAATCCTGGTTTAGGCTAAGCCCTGTCTGTGAAACTGGGCCTAAATATTACGTCAGCACTAGGGATCACTGGAAATAATTGATTCAGATTCAGCAGTAATACAGAGTGTAATATATTCTGCAATAAATCCAAATAAGTGTCAGGATTTTATTTATTTTTTATCAAAACACTGACAGTTTATTAAGCCTTCACACAAAGTATGTTTGGATACTTTCATGGCTCATGCAGTCTGATGTAGTGAGACTACGGAGGAAATTTAATTTCAAGGATCAAACTGTGCAAAAATATTACATGCGTTGTAGATTACAACATAAACGTTTAAATTCAGTAAATCAATGAGATCTTTATAACATTCATAACATCATTGAAATATCAGCAGTTGCTCAATATCTGAGACAGAAATGATCAAACATATAATATAATGTTGACTGAAAGATGAAGAAAGTCTCCTCAGAAGATGTGAGATGTTCTGGAGGCTTGTGAAGATCATTGCTCCGCTGAGAAACACTAACAGTGAAAGTAAAGCTCCTCAAAAGAAGGAAAGGACATGACGTGACATGTGGCCAGGTATGGTTTCCTCTGGTTAACCCGTCCAAGTGCACACACACAGCTGTGAGAAGAGCGTTTTCTAGAAGACATTTCTACAATTACACTAAAAGAGCTGGATAAGACAGAAAGCATGCAGCAGATACTGAGGTTTAGCAGCCAATACTCATCTGGTTGATCATTTAGAGGCCTTAGAAATCTCATAATATAATAGAGTAGCTCTATAGGGTTAATGTCACTGCCAAAACGAATACGTGCGATGACAAACGAGATTTGAGGGTGAGAGTAAATGATGACGGAGCGCTCATTTGTGTGAGAACTATTTCTTTAATGTAATAGTCAAACAGCTTATGAAAGGACACGTGTTTCTCATTCTCTCCCAGCAGACGAGCGCATTTCATTACGTGACACATTTAACCTCCGCCGCTTCCACTAAAACATACACAAGCCTTATTATGTGCTTAATATTCACTATCAGCTGAATAATTTTTAATGCAACTTATAGCCGAGTAGATGGATAACTCAATTATGCACACATCCGTCACGCAGCCTGCCGAAGATTGATGGGAAGGTGAAGCCGACGGATCCTGAGCGTCAGGGCCTGAACAGTCTCTCTGCTGCGCTCTTTATAGGCGAAGCATCATTACCCATGACTCCAGTGACGGGAGTTTATTATGAGGTTAGCGTTTTGGCCACACTATTGTTTGGATGATGGATGCAGCTGCTGCCAGTTTTGGAGAGGTAAATTAGTTGCGTTGTTTTTTTTTTTTTCACTCAGTTCTCAACACTTAAAGGAGAACGAGGGATAATTAATGACTGCCGTTTGGTGCAGACGACGGAAATGCTGGAAAATAAGCAAATCAGGAGTTGTGTCACTCTCATGCGCCGTGCTAATTGAAAACATGGCGGCGAAGGTCACCGCAAAGGAAACTCGCTGACCTTTTCAACATTTCTCCCAAACTCATATAAACAGAGGAGATGAAGTGACGTGATTGGCTGAGTGAGAGGAGAAGACGGGAAGGTGGACACAGGCGGTCCTTTGCTCCGAGAGCACCGCAAATGTCAAATGTAAATGTCAATTAAAAATTACAAGCAGCTCTGAAAGGTGCACTCTGAAGGGCCTGACATTTTTTTTTTGACATGCCAAAGTTTATCTGACAAGGCAGCGCACAAACATGACAGCGTGTGCCGTGTCACGTCTAAACACACGTGAGAAGCACTGGAGATCTGATCCATACAACTGTAATGGAGCCGCTGAAGCGCATCAGATCAGACGGATGAAGTGACTCCTCGTGATGGATCGTAACAGACAAAAGGATGTTTCTACGCTTCCGGTCATATAGAGGCTCGATCCGTTCGTTTGCCCCAGAGCTTCAAGAGGATTAGTCACATTGTGCGGTTAAACACGGAGCTACTAGTAGAGATGGTTCTACTAGTCCTCTGAATACATCACATATGTGAGTCTGGTGGATTTGTAGAAATAGCCAACAATGCACTGTACTTTCAAAATGGTTTTGTTGTTCAGGGTCACATTTTTTTAAGTTCTCCGATACGATTGACTGAAAGCATCATTATCTCAGAAACATACACAATGCTTTCAGTGTTTGATCAGAGACGTTCATAGAGTTCGACCGATATATACATATATTTATTGATTTACCAATATTTTCTGATATTTTAGTGTTTTACGATAATCGGATATCGGTTAGTAAGATCGGATCCAATGATGCCTGGAGAACTGTGTGCAGGATTGCTGTTGCAGTGTTGCAGTGTGTCTGAGACCAGACAACTACCCTGTGCACAAGCCAAGTATACTTACAGTACTCGATTTACTTTAGTTGGTAAACTGGCCGTATTCCCTAGACGGAGTCAACATCTACTGCACCCCACCATTCAACATTTGGTCTGTAAAGGTGTGAACCAAATGGCCATACAATTACAATGCCTGTGTATGGTGAGGCCTCAAGTAGGTCCTGACGGTGTCTGTCTTCAGCTTTAAGGTCTGGTCACACAAACCTGATCTTTGGGTTAAGAATCAGAAGACTATGCTACACTACTTTCTTGAATAAACTCTTCTCCCCTGAACTGCATTAGAGAAATCCAATACATATGGCGAGCCATTAAAACCATACAGAGAAATCTAACACCATTAACGCACACATTAGGTGTGTTACATACTGAAAACGACACTTATGCAGCTTGGCTCTATGAAAGATAAGTCCTGCTCCAATAAACACATACATTTGATTGAATTATATAACATAGAGAGCAGTGAATGAGCACATGTTGGAATTAAAGGTGCTCCGTTTACTTCTCTTTCTTTTGTCTAAATGCTCATCATTAGTTTGATGAGAAGTCAGCCACGTGGGCTAATCAATTAATATATTAAAATATATATACAACTGATTATTTCTTTTCGCAGATTGCAGCTTTAGTTCTGTGTAAATTCACAGATAAACCACGCTGTCAACAGGCATAATCTAGAGAGACAAAAATACCTGAATAATTCTGAAATAACATACCAGGTGATAAACGCAATGAAATATGATTTTTTGTTTGTTTGTTATATTCCAATATTCACATTATCCAGTAAATAGTGCTTCATTCACTAGCCTATTAGTGAATGAAGTATTGTGTAAACAGCTTATTGTATAAATTATTACTGTATAAATAAGCTATTGTGTAAACAGCTTATAAACCTGCCATTTCTTTCTCCATTTGAAAACATTAGACATTCTACATTTATGTTGTTTATTGTTAATATTACTGTTGCTGCATATTATTCTTTTTAATTAACAAAATGTTTTTTTTTTTTTGGTAATATAAAGATTAAATTAAACATTACAAAACTGCTAGTTTTCAACACTTTTTAAAAAGACGATTGAACAGAGGAAAAAACTAAGTAACCAAGTATGGACTGACCTCACTCACTTCTTTACTTTGTAACAGTAAATAAACAGCAGTTCTGTGTATCGCCATTGCTAGCAGTTATTAAACATCCACCCCAGATTAAAGAATAAAAAACTAATGGTAAAAGCATGAAGTTGATTAATCAGATATTTGTAAAATCCCTCACCAAAAAACACTAAGAACTGAATTATTAAAATGTACACAAAAGGAAAGATCTTTACGTCTGACACACTACAGCTTGACGTGTGTGTGATGTATAAGACACAGTATTGCAGTTGTGTGTTTGATACAGCTAACGGTTCATTTACAGTTAATGGGCAGATGTTCATCATGGGTTTTAATATTTTAGTTTTGTATTGTCTGGGCTCTGACCTGTTACAGTAGCTCCAGAACTGCTCGTTAAGGTACGTGTGATGGCTGTGGTCATCTCCAAATGAAGCTTTGCTCTCAATCCAGTGAACTATATGACCATCAACAGCTGCAGAAGAACACAACACACGATCAGCACAAACACAAACCACACCGCGTTCTTATTCTGCTTGGCTCTGCATACAAACTGATTACTTTCATGCAAAACCCAACTGATTGGAAATCTGCTTAAAACATGGTAATGAGATGAGATGAGCCGGACGCTTGACACTGGACTGAGCAAGGCTTTTTTTCTAATCAGTAAGTAAACAAACAGCAGCTGGTCTCAGATCTCACCGATCGGCACCTCCAGAATGATGTCAGGGGTTTTGTCGTAGCCTTTGGCTCGGAGCTGGTTCTCATCTGTGCAGAAAACACATTGCATGATCTTTGTGAGGTTTACTTCAGCCTAGAAGAGTTTCTATTTGTGCAAATATATATATATATATATATATATTATAAAAAATATACACACACACTAATATGTATATTAGAGCTGTCACGGCATACAGTCATTGAGTCATACATTCATACACATTTATATAATGAAGTATATACAAATTTTCTTAAATGTATACATGCATATGTTTGCATTTACACATACATAAAAATATGCAGTAAATACACACATTGTACGCAGTGTGTTTTATGAAATGTATTTGGTGAAGCCTAAAAAGACTCTGTGCCTTTAAAACTGTAAAGCTGCAGGGATGCTCTGCCAGCGGTCATCTGAAGAGAGCACAGACACAGACGGGGTTTGCTGGCGCTGCACAAACATCTCTTCAGAGGTGGGAGGTCTCAGTCGGGTCAGAAACACAGCACACCAGCACACATCATCTCTCTCATCTATCATTCCTCTTACATTTAACAAAAACTTCAATATCACCAAATGTTGCATGGAAACAGCTTCATGAAGATATGAGTCCGATTCAAAACGGCTAGAACAAGTCAAGTTCATCTCTAAACATTACATGCTTCAGGATTATATGAGATTTAAAAAAACCTATGCCATGAGTAAAGGGGAGGAAGAAATCGTAGTGTTTTGTGTGTAAAGGAGATCTGATATAAGCTGGTAGGAAGGCAGTGTTGGGTCGGGACACGTGGTTATCAGGGTGCAAGTGAAGGAAAGCAGCACAAATGAGTACAGACGGCTCTCAGCTGATTTACAGCCAAGTACCGTAACACTGAAAACAAGAAACAGTGATGCCTAACTAAAATATAACATATTACTGTTCTGCCGTAATTACACCATCACTGCTTGGTTTCACGACAAAAAAACCCGACTTTCTTACAATAAATTAAAACAAAGATTCACCGTATACACAAAAAGCGGTAACACTTTACAGTAAGCTGTCATCTGTTATCATTAATGTGTTAACTACAGGAACAAACAATAAACACCACATTTATTACAGTATTTATTCATCTTTGTTGATGTTAGTTCATGTTAACTAATGTTAGCTTGTGATTTTAATAATGCGTCAGTAAATGCTGAAATTAATATGAACTCACATTAATAGATGCTGTAGAAGTATTGTTCATCTTAACTAACCTTATTGTAAAGTGTTACCCAATAATAACAATAATAGTATAAAAATCTAAACCGAATGGATAACAGAGGTGGCTGAACTCACACTCATCCGAGGTTGGTTAGTCTGTAAGGCTTACCTAAGAAGGACAGGCTCCTCTCTCGGAGTTCGTCTCTCAGCAGGTCCTCGTGCTCCAGACCGGTGGCACTGAGGAGATGCACTTAAGGACAAACTCCACACAACTCTCTTCTGAAGGGATGCTCAACTTTCTGTGTGTTACCTGTGCTCGGTTGCCATGGAAACACTGACAGCTGAGCGGGTTGCTGTGGCAACAGCAGAGGAAAGTGTGTTTGTGGTAATATCAGGAGTGAACTCGACACAGGCACCTTTGCTAAAGTCAGCGCTGCAGAGATAGAGGGGTCTGCGGGGTTTCTAGGGCGTCTGTGCACCCAGGAAGAGTATAATAGCATTTATAACACATTCAGCTGAACACAAAGACAATGAAGTGCTGAGGAGCGCCGGTGTGCTCCCTCACACATGTACAGAGAGAATGAACACTGACACATGAAGAGAGGAGGGATGGGGATGAGTGACCCCAGACAGAGAAGCACTGTGACCCTTCACCCCCGGCTACACACACACACAGTCCTCTAAATGATCAACATGATCAGTCCTGGCTCCTTCACACTCAATCTCTGATTCATCATTTAATCCAATAAAAACTCTTTTAGTGTAATTGTAGTCCGATCCGGACTGATTTTGATGAAGTAAGCGTCAGAATAACTGGTCATATCTCCAGATGAACTCTTACTGGACTGAAGCAGTGTATATAAATACACACACACACTAACATTGAAAACTTTGGGGTCAGTAAGGTATTTAATGGTTTTTAAAGATGTTTCTTCTGCTCATCAAGGCTGCATTTATTACAGTTTCTGTGTGAATATATTTTAAAATGTAATTTATTCCTGTGATACAGCGCATCATTCCTCCAGTCTTCAGTGTCACATGATCCCTTGTCACAGAAATCATTCTCATATGCTGATTTATTACAGAATTATCAATGTTGGAAACAGTTGTGCAGACAAATATATTTTTTGGAACCTGCAACTCTTTTTTTTTTTATCTCAAAAACAACAATTTTTTACCAAACATTTCTAAAATGTAAATCTATGCTGTGACTGTTTTGTTGAATTAATAGATCCTTTGTTAATAAAAGTATTCATGTCTTTCAAAGAAGAATAAAAATGTATTGATCTCAATCTTTTGAACAGTAGTGAAACGGTAAACTACTGTAACAGTAGATCTGAACATTATCAAAGAATCCTAAATAAACTATGAAGCAGCTCAACTGTTTCCAGCACTGATAATAAACATCAGCGTGCTAGAATGGTTTCTGAAGACTGGAGGAATGATGCGCTGTATCACAGGAATAAATTACATTTTAAAATATATTCACACAGAAAACACTTATTTTAAATTGAATTATTCATACAGTACACACACACATATATATATATATATATAATGTATGTGTGATGTACAGTATTTAACTAAAGAGGCCACTAGTATTTTCAGCAACAGAAACTGGTTTTAAGTGGCTTATTTCTATCTGTTGCGGTGGCGTGTCAGTTGGAAATATCCGTTTACATTTCCAAACATTATTTTTGTCATTAATTGTAATAACGCAGTGAGATTATTGTCTGAGATCTGTCTAAGAAACAGAACTGAGACAGACTCAATCCAGAAGAACTGTGACAACGTCTCCAAGATGAAGAGAAAACCCACCTGGAAAGCTGCAGTACTGTTCGTGTAGACACTCGTGTAAAAATACTGTAAAATGAGTATTCTTTCACAAATAATGCCAGAAATACATTTAATTTATCGATTACCTTCTGTTAAATAAATCAAAAAAATATTTGGTCTTACAGCTTCTGAGTTTTTCAGGGAGCTTTCCAGGTAGGTTTTTTGGAAGCATCTTGGAGACATTGCCACAGATCTTCTGGACTGAGTCTGTCTGGGTCTGTCTAAACTGAGATCATTAAGTCTAAAGATTGCAGAAATTACCTGTGTTTAGCCCGATGTCCTGAACAGACAGTGCGGAATTCTAAATAACTGGGATATATTTGTTTTACGATGATGAGGTGAAACACATAAAATCTTGTGCTAAAATACAATCCTACACATGTGAAGAAACACACACACACACACAAGGTGAGGGCTGTTTTTGACAGCGTGATACAGACAGTGAACACAGAGCTGCTTATAGATCTCACACACACACACTCCTCCTCAAGCGTAACTTTTATGTCAGGTGAAGCTCGGCACATCTCGTCCCTCTGAATAGCTCCTCGTCAATTTCAGGCTTAAAGTTTTATGGGAAGGATACTGTTTGATGCAGTCGACCAGCGGTCCATAACAGCAGTCATTTACTGTGCACTGAAAGAGCCAAGAAATATTACAGTCAGGAGAGGACGGGCCCCTCAGCATCTATTACAAACACCCATCATGCACTGCAGCACGTCACCTCATTAGATGTTTACTCAGACTAGTGAAGGATTCACATGAGAACGACTTTTAGCAGGACACTGATATTATTAGCATACACCACACTTTGAAAATTAAAACAGAAAAACTTGGGTGTGTGAAAAAAAATAAATCACATGACTTGTAAAGATGGTTATAATTATAGTGTAATAACCACTGATCAGAGTCACTGTATAGTGAAGAGTAAACATCTCAGACTGTACTCAGTGGAAGAAAGAGATTGATGTTTGCTCAGAGCGAGTACCTGCTCGACGTGCTTCGCTAGCAGCAGGTCTGGAATTAAATATGGCTCGCGCAGCATGTTGTTGAGGATGTGTCTGGAAGCTGCTGATGAAGAGAAAACAAAAACACGTGGTTTAAAATAAATAAATAAATAAATAAATAAAAACAAAAAGGGAACTGCACATTACTGCACAAAGTGCTAATTTCCTTGAAACCCCTTTAAAGCCCTTGTCAGATCTACAGTATTGCCCCAAACGTTCTCTCAAATAGTCAGAGTTATCTGAACCAAGAATTTCATATTGTTGAAATGTTAAGACTTTGTCAGATCCCAGCATGCATTGCAGCATTACTGTGTGTAGTTACTTATAGAATTACTGTTTTGCAGATTTTCCATTTAAACCTTTTGTTGTTTTATTATTATTTGGTTCTTATTTTCTCTTCTCAGTGATGTTTATTAGGGTTGTGTGTCACATGTAATGCTGTTAAATTAATGTTTACTGTATATTTCAATGTAATGAGTCTCATCATGATGGTGTTTAGTGTTTGTGTGAATCACTCTGAGCTTCTTCTTTATATATTCATATTTAAAAGCTGCTTATGATGGGCTTTTGCTGACCATGTGACTTTCTCATCATCACTGCGTTTGGTGTTTATCTGTGTATTTCAAAGATACAAAACAGCTTTCAGTACTTTAATAGCTTGGTATATTAACATTATATCAGTTAATGAAATTACGGTATTTAAATGTAACCAGAAAAGCTAAATGGTGTTACCATATTTACTTATATTTTTTTTACCATCGAATTCGGGCAACTACAGCCCTTTTTTTTTTTTACTGTAAAATTTACAGAATTTTATTTACATTTTTATTTATTATTACAATTTTTTTATTCACAAATAAACTAAAAATCAGTAACGTGTGGACTTTTTATACATTTTTTCCTCCCAGGTAACAGAAAAAAATAAATGACCACAATGAACCTAGTTGTTGTTTTATTTGCTGTGACTAAAAAGTTTCTATTAGCAAAATTAGACAATTAGCAATGCATGAACACACAAAAATATACATTGGCTCAACAAAGTATCTTGAGAGAAATCAATTTGATGCATTTTATTTTATTTACTTGAAGTTTTCTCAACTACTTATGCATGTTTTACAGCACATGAATTAGACATTGCGTTCAGGGATGATTAATCTGCATGTCTCACTCCATTCATGCTGTACTAACATTATAAATCAGCCCATGAGCCCTTGGATTGATTCCCTATTACTCCAACACAAAATCCATCATTTTCAAACATATTCAGATTTAATTGATTGAATCATTATGTGTCATTCTAATGATATATCCATATGAGAGTGACAGAGGCAGTGCATGATGGGAAATATGAGGTCTCGTTCAGCTCAAACAGAGAGTGAAGAGAAATAAATGAATCGACTATAATACAAGTCATTTTGGTTTTCAATACTTTTTTCATGAGCCCTGGAACTGTAGCTTTAAGACTTTTGTGTAAGTGACCTCGTATTACTAGCTGACCTCTAAATCTCCAACCTGAGAAGGCTAGGTCAAGATCTGCAGCGATCTGAAGTCTGAGAACCGGACCGTGGAGACCATAAACCCAGACCAAGACCAGGGGAATATTCTTCATATCATGTTTCTACAAAGCATCTTTCTCAAACGAGAGCCCGTTAAATTAAATTGAATTAAAAATACAGGGTGTTTTCACACAAACGCAGAACAAAAACTATTTAAGTTTTCCTTCAGCAAAGATATTAAAACCATCTCAAGAAACCTTTTTATTTATTTATTTTTTACACACAGATGCCATTAAAGAGGCTGTATTGAACACCTTTGAGGTCTAGTAGCTGTTTTCTGTAGAAACTCTATGGTAACATACACTAGAGATAGTATAGACATAATTGTTTGAGATAGAGATCACAAGATCAAGTCTCCAAACCTAAAGCCACCACAATTTTTGGACGTTTAAAAATAAATACAACTTAATTTTTTGGATTTTCTGCATTTTTCGGATCCATAGCAAGCATTGTGAGAACAAATGGCAAAATCCAGAATCTCAAGATCCCCTTCGACTCGAGGCACTAAGTACCGGAAAGGTCCACTGATATCCTGGAGTAAACATTAAAGGTACTGTATGTAAGAAATGTGTTGTAATAATCATAAAATGTCTCTGTTATGTTCAACAGGCATTAAGAAAACATGTTAATTAAAAGTCCTCATATCGCTGACAGCAGTAGTGCAGCCTGGATATTCTCATTTAAAAAGCACAGTTGCACTCCTCAACTGATGTTTATGTTGTCATGTTTTGTTTTGGTCTGAAGCCCCGCCCTCCATCTATCTCCCAATCACTGAGTCAGTAGTGTTTCGGCATCCAGGTTGCCTGCTTGGCAGAAAATACAGTGCATTTCATTTAATTCATTGTCATGTGCGTTCATTCCTGTTGGTGTCGTCAATCATGGCGGCAACCTGAGTGTGCTCAAGTCTGAGAAGGAGGGGCCGGGTTAAAGCCCCTCTCCAGTATTTTGAATTTGGACTGCAATACCTAGTTCAACCACTCGGTGTCAATCCTACATACGGTACCTTTAAAGAACTTAATTTTCTGATCTGAATGAAAATGCAGATTCCTTCTTCCCCACTAGGTGTCTCTTTCAGAGTTTCTATGGAAACAATGAACCAAAGCTGCACTGAGTTTAGAAACACTGCTTTATTAGACATTACAGACATGATGAGATGAACATGAGACCGATCACCACTGATTAGAGTCGCACAAAGGAAGGGTTTGGAAAAACGAATCAATGAGTGAATCGTTTGGTAAGGAAAAATATAAATGCATATTGTAAGTCCTTCCATGCATGTTGACCTGTTGTTGGGGGACTCCCAAAACCAAAACATGAACCTTTCATTAGCCATAATAGAGGCACTTTAAGACTAGAGCTGTTTAGGCTCTCATTACCCCCCCCATCATCTCAATCCTCCCTCACCGCTCGCATCTCAGAGGCCTCTCGCTCTCTCTCTGTCGTAACACCAACACCCTGCTGGAGAACAACAAACGCTCACTCTTATCTTTTTCATCCTCCTGCTGAAAGAGGACGTGAGGAAGAGAGAACAAAGCCAAGTCAGCAGTCCTCCGCACCGGCGGCACCTTGTTTTTCAGCTCATTTTTCTCCCAGATTGCTACCTTCACACGCAGATCCATACGCTGCTCCGGCGCCCCGCTCAGCAATGAAGAGAGCTATATTTCCCCTTGAGTTAGGACACCTCGTGACAAATGATAATGGATAATCAATAAAGCGGGAAATATGAGGCCGCAAACTTTATGAAGCCGGGAGACATATTACTCCCCAACAACACTCGTTTCCCTTAACAAAGTCACTACGCCGCAGCGCCTAATAATCTGAGGGAAAATCAAAGAAGCCGCAACCACATCAGCAATATTGGCAACTTATTCCACTTTAATGGCATTTTGATTGATTTTTTCCTCTTAATGGTACTTTTATAGATTTGATGCTGGTCCTGCAAAACAGCAGTGTGTAATAGAGCTCCCCGAAGGCAAGCAGCAGCCATTAAAGGCCTTGTCTTACCAGGACTCGTAATTGGAGGTTGACCACCATTGCATTTCACACATCACACACCACCACCTGCCTCAAACGGCCAGCGCATCCGTCCATCCGTCCCAGGGCCGTTTCCTCCATCTTCTGAGCGATGGGGTTAAGAAGAGTCGTAAAAAGAGGGTGACCTTGCGGCTGACATTGTGGGGTTTCAGCCAAGCACTGACCTGATGAAAATGGAGGCCAGAGAGCTAATAAATCAGGCCGCTTTTAAAATGAGTTTACTCTAACGCTCATTCATCACGGCCCGTAATGCCATTTGCAGCGGAGGATCTGCAGTGCGCAAACGGCGCAGTAAATAACAACAGAGCCTGAGATGCGCACACGTCGCCGCATGCATTTATTAAAGACGCCTCTACTCGACACTGTAAACACACGTGAATTTAATGCAATTGTGCCGTGTCGACATAAATTCCGTCCCGGGCGTCCTTATCTGAGGACGGAAATATTAAAGAGGAAAGATGCCCTCCACCGGGAGATATTCGGGAGCAGAGAAGCGCTGTTTACCAAAAACACAGCCACCTTTAACAACCTCTGATGAAATGACGAATGGGGCGGAGGAAAGCAAGCGGCGCAAGCTCGGCTCGCCATATTCAGACTCTGAAAAGCTCATTAGAAGGCAGCGAGCGTCCAGAGTCCACCGTCGTCAAAAAATAACGGATGACAATCGTTTTCGCCTCTGACGCTGATGAGCTCCGGAGTTTGTTTATTAATTAAAAAGCCTTCTTATTACGGTTATAATAAAGACGCCCCCTCCTCCCCGGCGCCTCGCCAACGCCGTCGTACATCAAACTTCATGATGCGCGAGCGAGGCGCTGGCTGATAATGCGCCCCTGCTAAAGCTGATTTTCCATGATGAATCTGGGAGCATATAAATTGGCTAATATCTAAAAACATTTACAGATACTAGAGGAATTGACTACTTGTGGGCCGTGATGGATGAGGCTGTTAGACGCCTGAGGACAGCTCTGCAAATCTCTGCGGCTGCCTAAAGCCCTCATTTGATTTTCATATTTACTTCTTTAAACCCCTCCTGCTCTCACGCGGGGAACAGCAGCGTTCGTGTTGGTTTCCTGGTGATCACGGCAGGGTTAGTGGGGCAGAACTGATCTGCCTGCGTCTGATAGCAGGGCTGCACTCGGCCCGTCTCTGAGCTCCAGCACTCCAGCTACGCCGCTACACGCTAGTAATTAGTATACTTGTCAAAGCGAACGCTTACCTCACCTCTACCTAATGAAGAGCCGGCATCTCAGTACTCACAGGCCAGATTCACCCGCTCAATGCACTTCCCTTCACTGAAATCTGCCTCTGCAGCAGGGATGGGTCCGAGCACTCGAGCCGGTGATTATCAATCAAGGACACCAGGATTTCCTAATCCGTTATGACAGCATTTTGGGCATCCTAAGAATTACTGTAATTGGTAAAAGAATGTAAAAATGCTGCAGCGAACACTTGTCAACCGGTTAACTACTGTATAAACCTCCGTACTACATACACTCTGAGAAATAAAGGTGCAATAGAAGAACCATTTAAACGGTTCCATAAAGAACCAGATTATAAAAAGATAAGAAAGCAATTGTTCTTTGACTGAATGTTTTTTTGTGTGAATGTTTTTTTTTGTGAAACCAAACCATTCTATGACACTGCTGTGAAGACAACTTCATGCCTTTTTTTTTGTAGAAAAAAATTAATGCATATCAAAACATATATAGTAAATTTACAGTGGGAGAAAAACAACATCCCAAAATGTTTTTCTTAATTTATTTAAATTAGATTTCTTATTGAAATTACAGTATTGTTTTTAGTTTTTCTTGTCAATTGCCATTTGCATTAGGGTTTTAGGTTTCATCTTATGATGCTAATTGAATGTTTATTGCACAGAGTCGTGTGTTACCATGAAGGTTGTTGCATTTGTGTTACACTCTTCATAGTCTAGTTAGTATTTAGCTCAGTTTGTGGAAAACTACCTGTGATGAATCTCAATGTGTTTTTCTCTCTATTACCCGTGTTACAAAACCGATTTAAGTACTTCATTAGGTTGCTAAATTAACATGACTTTTTTTGCTGTACATTTGCTATTAGATCTGTGAAACCTATAATGTTTATTTTGCAGTACATATATGGCAACCACACGGCTGTTTTAACTTCTCATTAACTTTAGAGTTAAAGTGACACTACGGTTTTGAAAGAGTGCACTGATGCCTGAAATCACTCTGTAATATTACACTAATGTCGTATACTGATTTGTCTCATATGGGATGTGTTTGAGTAACTGAGCTGCTACCAATAACGCTTAAGTTTATATCACTTTCAGATGAAAGTTGTACCATATATGTACATGTTGTGCATCTATCTCGTGTAAGATTAAATCAGCCTTAGCTCACTCGGCTCAAACAGCAACGCTCAACGATACAGAACATGAAAAAAATCCTATTCCTGTTGCTTTTCCTAAATCTGAGATGCATTATTTATATTAACTAGCAGTGCTATTTATAAATGGGCAGGTCGACAGGCAACTCTACAAACTCTGCCCATACTGTATAATAATCACACAACGGGCAAGAGAAATGGAAAACACAATCTGGCTTTAAAAGGTGCAGTTAAAACCAGCACAGCTTCTGTCAGTCATCCACAGCCATCAGCGCAGGAACTATTCACTGGATATCCAGGCACAAGGTCTTTCAAGAAATGAAAAGCTAATGTGAATGTAACAGTAATCTCATTTAAACAGCAGGCGTCCAGCCCAGAGCCACAAAACACCAAAGAGAAAAATCAGAGGAAAGCCCAGCAGTGATTTCTAGGAAAGTCTGGCGTTCAGAAGATCCCCTCCCAGACGTCTGCAGGAGAGGAAGGATTATAGATGTTGATATCATATTCAATATGTGCTGAAAATGCCCTGAACGTATTGATTTATTTACATGCGCATCCATCTGGCCCGCGCCGCTGGAACGGTCTGGGAAAACATGGACACAACACTCACCGGAGAGAAGACTTCAGAAACAATCTCAAACTCTCTATTGATCCCGCTCAAGTGAGTGGATATATTCAGCCGTCCCAAAGGCACAATTTCTGCGTCTCTTAAATGCAAACAGGGAAGAAAGGAATGAAAGAAAATAAAAGATGGTGGTGTGCGAGGGCAGAGGCTGGCGTATATATGAGGCTATTGATCCGTGCGCCGGCTGGAAACACAGAGCGAGCTGGGAATGATGGATGCGCTGGCCGATAGCACCAGACAAACCAGTTAGCTAATTGCCAGCAAAGACAATTATCCAGGTGTTGTTTGATGAAAGCAACACATTACAAAAGTCTAATATTCACACTGGGAGATTTAGTAATTGAAGGAGTTCAGTCTGCGGACAGCCGGGTCTTGGGAGGAGAAGATGGCGCGTCACTTCCATTAGAATCAGAGCTGGGCTAGTCACGTGATGCTAACGCTACATGAAAACGCCTCAGACAGAACATTATCAATTGTTCTCACACTATGATAGCTGAAGCAATAAAAGCACTGCCCGTTAATCACAGCTCATTTTCTAAACACCTCATATCTACACTACAACAATAAATGTCATTCTTTTAAAACTGTAACATTTTGAAAAAAACTAGTTCTGTCAAATGATTAACTGCGATTAATTTTATTCATTTTTGTTTACATAATATATGAGTGTGTATTGTGTATATTACTGTATGTACAGTATACTGTAGCATATAAAAATGTTGTTACAGTAATAAGTTAACAGTAAGCTCCTGTACTATATACAGTAAGAGATATATCCGGACATTTCATTCAATTTTACGGTAAAATGCTGTTGACAGTAGTTTTTATACAAAAGGAACAAATCAAAGCAGAATTTACTGTGAAAAACTGTAATCTGATATTCCAAGCATTTCCTGCATGATACTTGAACCTATAGTGTTTAAATAATTTTTTAATAGTTTCATTATCACTTATGCACTTTTGAGCTTTATGTTACATACTGTATGCTGTATAATTAATATTTATTGCATAAAAAAAAAAAAAAACCTCCAACAAAACATTGTTGTATCATTTTGAATTATATAATATTATATAATATTTGATTGCGCTGAAGTGGAACTGTATTATTCAAAATCATACTATCATCATCAATAGTGACATGAAAATATTAAGAAAGGTGCATTGTGCACAAGCAGTACTCCAAATAAAGTTTCAGAAATGTTATATCAGTAATTTGTATATACAAGTCTTGAGCGATGTGTCTGTGGATTTATAATAGATTCGAACTATACTTGGTATGAAATAAATGCATTTCATCCATATTAGTTTACTGCTAGGGTTAGAACGCTTGGTCACCCTTTATATTAGGGTATAACTTTAACTACCATGTACCTTAAATTAATTATATGTGCTGCATTTATTCTGCACAAGCACTGCTATTAAGGTTGGATATGGGTGAGTTTATGGACAAGTATAGTGGCATGGGTTGGTTTAAGGGTGGGTTAAGAGGTGTGTGTGGGTGTAATCATAGGTGTAACTACAGAACTTAATGACAGATTACAAGTACAACATAATAACATGCATGTGCAAAGCAAGTGTATTACATCAAATGATTACTGTAAATGCTAGTACACAGTAGTTAGAGACTCTTTGTCCGGAAGCTCATTATACTTAATGAATCAACACTAACTCGTCTGAATTATTATTGGCTATTCTCCCTAAACCTGCTACGCTGTATGGCAGCTTACAAACGTAAGAGAGAACGGTGTTCAGAGTGTGTTGTGCTGTACAGTGTTCGAGCTTCAATCGGCTTTATCAGAGAGATGATAGACCATAACTAAACAGATCAGGCCGTGTGTTCACCGCAGCATCAGGTCAGGGAAGTCTGCTGATTTATAATGAGTTTCCAGCAGACTGAGGGTGGGCTACGTCACACAGTATTGCCTTGTTTTACACACGGCAGGAGCGCTTTGACAAGCACTGGATAACAGCGCTCCAAAGTAATCACACGCTTGACTTTGACATACGAGTGCACGCATGCACTGGAATCTCTCTGTTGATTAAATCCAGCACACGCGTGTGTGTGTGTGTGTGTGTGTGTGTGTGAGCGGAGAGGAAGATGGCGGATGCTGTGTGGGTCTGTATTCACTGACAAGCTTGGTCCACTTCTACTGACACTCAGACACTAACACACACGCTCTATGGGCCTCCATCTTGACTCCTGTGCATTACAGCGTTTAAAGCGTTAAGAGACAAAACAGTTCAGATGGATTGTTTCGGCTATCTACTGTAACAACAATTATCATTAAATGACACTAAATTAATTGTCCCTATTAATGCAAGCTCGCTCTTGTTTATCGTTACATTTGTAAACAAAAGAATCTTTTGTTGGCTGATAATACGTTTAAACTACGTCTTTCTTTAAATACGTCTTTCTATGAAGCCTGTATTTATAATACATTAGTAAAGGTATTCTTAAGGCATTATAACTAACTTTATAATATGCTGCATTATCTCACGAATATTCAGAAGAACAGTTTTAGTGTTCAAATATTTACTTATTTGTGTGTGGTATTATCAGATGAGAAAGAGCTGATCTATGGCCTGCAGGTGATGCTGATCCTCGTTAGGAAATAAACACCTGTACTCACGGACTGAAGCCCCACGCTCCTCCAGGAAACACTCCACCATCAGACGGGCCAAGAGAGCAGGAGACAGGTCCACCTGACAGAGACACACACCATCAGTCAATCTCCTTCAGCACACTGGGATTCAAGCACTTCTCAGACGTCTTCGTGTATTAACGCTTTGAAATTAATTAATTTATAGAGTTTATACTCACAAAACAATAATAAAGTCACGTTACAATACATACGATACAAATCTAATTTTAAATCAAAGATATTATTTAATAACTGAGAAAGTGATCTTGTGTCGTCTGTCACATCAAATCCAGACACTGTGCAGATTTCTCTCCTGATTCAGACCAGAACACTTTTTCTGATGTTTTTATCAGGCTCTCATTCTGACGGCAGCTATTCACATCCATTACTGAGACACTGATGCAGAGACACATTTCTCCAGACCTGATGAAGACACACACTCACCTCCTTTTCACTGAACTACACACTCACTAGTCACTACAGAAGCAGAAGTCATCATTGACTGAAGCTCACAGACTCAAAGCCGGAGCTGACACTGAGTAACGACGTCTGCGTGAGGTCTCCGCCTCATTCAGGTGCTCGTTCTCATCGCTTTCAAATGAATCATGAGCGTGTCTCTCGTCTGAAATGTGTGAATAACGTTTATGAAGCTCCAATCACATCCATCACTCTCTGATCAGGTTTTATAACAGACACTGGACTGGACTCACTGCTGTTTGTGCGTCAGATCTCAGATGATCCACGGGCTCGAATTCTCATCAGCTTTTATAGTGTAGCTCAGATATATATTGTGCCGTAAAGCGCCATGACTGGAGCAATTAGCAGCGAGCGGAGCGCCATCAGAGCCCAGTGTAAATGTGAAGCAGCGCATTAAACTGAGTCATGAGACACTTACGAGGAAGAGTGTTCACATCCTTCAACAACAAACTGTACATCAGTTCACAATCACTAACACTTCCTGTGCTGCCTCATACATTACAAACCAACACTGTCATTCATAACTGGAGATGACGATATCTCATCATACTATAATATTGCCCTATAAAGTCCAGTTAGCAACAGAAGCCAAACAAATTAGAATAGAATATCAACAAGAATTAGAGTTACAGCCATATACTGTAAAAGCATACCCCTGTGAAATACTGCATTTAAACCTCTTATTTTGATAGAAATCTCCAGCTTCGGTTAAAAACGCTTCTCAATACAAATCTAAATTTCTAGTTCCTTCGACAGATACTGTGGCAAAGCATGACACAAATCAATGAGACGCTTTCTTTCATAAATCACAACAGTTACAGCACATGTACAAGTTCTGCCACAGACAGGCGTGTTTTATAAAGCACTTATAAATATATAAAAGCATGCTTACAAACGACGAGACTCAGAATAACTTTGGCAACTGTAATCTATGGTGCTCAGAGTGGGTTATGAATCATACTCTTAAAAACATATACAGAGTATCGTATCGCTTGTTCATGAAATAATATATCCTAAAGTATTTTTTCAAAAAAAATTAACTTATATAATGTATTAGAAATAGTGTCTTTTTATTGATCTTATTTGATCATATTTTAATGTTGTATTTTAAACAACAGATTAGTATATATTAGTTCGAATGATTACACGTGATTTAGATTGTTTTAAATAATAAAATAAGGCAAGCGTTTGTGAGAAAGCTGTTTGTCTGATGAGAGAGCTGGGATGTGTAAACAGCACATCTAAATAGCGATATTAACCACTGACCTCCGTGTCAATAATAGAGCGCAGGCGCATTTATGAATGTCACTTATGATAATGACACAACTATTTTTCCATGAAGGATAATTGCACCAAATCATTGGTTAATAGGCCGAACCATTAGCCCAATTGTTATAAGTACTAACAGACTGGGAAAACTCCCAGTGAATCTTTGAATCTTCTGGGTTGAACTCTGCTGCAGAATAATGAAGCATGTGTGTCTGTACCTGGTTGGCGAGCTCCAGCAGAAGCGGTGCTGCAGGACGAGTCTTGGCTTCGCTGCGGTACCTTTGTTACCACAAACAACATCAACAAGAAGAGAGACAACAAATGAGAAGAGAGGACAACAAGCCAGGACATGTCAGCGTCCCTGATGGACTCCAAGAGCCACATCAGACGAGGCCATGATTAACCTCCAACCACAGAGCCCTCCCAGATCTGAGCTAACGAGCGGCACAGGCAGCTTCCTTCAGGTAGCAGCGTGTTCGGCACCGGCCGCATCATCTGCCTCCATCTGATTTGGTTTTTGGGAGGACAACAAACAGCAGCGTCTCACCTGAGCTGATCTATCTAAACCCCGACAAGTGTCTTCCGCTTCAATTATTCTAATTAAAATCAAAACAGTTCAACTTAAACTTATCAGTTTAGACTATTCATAGACTAGAATGCACGTGTGTGTGTGTGTGTGTGTGCATACAGTACACAGCAGCATCATCTGTGTTTAAATCATCCCTGATGCCTGTTCAGAATGAGCAGAGACAATACGAACACCAAAAATAACTTGAGGGTTAATATTAAATTATGCCTCACTACATTATATATATAAAAAAAACAAGTACACAAATGGCTTTTAGATTTGTTTGAAAAACACAGAAAGGTGCACACAGAGCAACAAAGATGATGTTTTTTTCATTTGTTGACATGAATGACTTTATGAATTTGATGCTATATTCTCAAAAGACAAATATTCATGAGAACAGATGATAAACCTTCAGGAAGTAGGATCAGCTGGAGGTCATTATGCACTGCATGCTGCTGCCTGATCATTGCATCTTTAAGAAGCCACATCAGTGTTAAACTTAATGTACTTAAGACATGAACGTGAGATGTTTCGTACCTCTGATAATATGCTTTGAGCACGTCAGGAGCATGATGCCTGCTCATGCTGCGCTTCATCCTTTTCTGAAACAAACACAACAGGAACTTAAACCAATCAAACTCATATATCCTGTGATGTGTATGTGAAATATCAACACTGCGTCATTAATCAGTCATCCTGTTTTTGACGTTGCTTTAACTGCTAAATATATACGCATATATATACGCTATGCTATCAGGAGTACATGTGAGAACAAAGAAAAATACCCCTGATCCTGAACTAAACTAGAGGATCAACTGATATTACAGAGGGTTTGTTCAGCACAGCGCAGAGAACAGATTATAACATCAGACACTAGGGATGTAACGGTATTGTAAATACCGTCGTACCGCAAGATCACCGAATATAAAAATGTAAGACTAGTCTGTAACCAGCCCCAGTTTTCTTATGCACCCTTGTAAGGCTCTAGAAACACTTTTTCACTGGATCTAAGCACATGTCATAGGTGACCTATTTTAATCTGAAGGATAGCAGCCTCGATGTGCAGAAGAGACAACTTTCATTAAAAACTTCACAAACAGACGTGTGATGGGTGTTGAGGTGTTATTCGAGTAAAAGCCTGTATATTGCGACACAAGCGCTGCGGTGCATTGGCTCCAAAGGGGTCAGGTGGCCCTGCGCTTTCATTTCCTCTTCCACTAAACTACAACCGCTCTGGCTTTCATTTCTAATGCCATTCGGTGGCGTCTTAACCCGAGAGCGGCGCTTAAAAACAACTTATTTAAAAGCGAGAGGAGTAATTCAGCGGAGACACAGCGCATGAGTGACAGCTGTCGGCCGGATGATGAATGGCTCTATTTTGTGGCTCTGCAGCCGTCTGCCACCGCAGCAGCGGCCATCGATCATCATCGGCTGTCAGACGCCCAAAGCGCCCGCGACAGCGCGAGTCAGCAAACATTTAGCACACCGAGCCACGCTGCACCAGGAAATTATTATTGTCAGAATAATAATGGTTTAGCATAATTTATTACAGGTCCAGCAAATAAGCAGCGGCTCGATGTTATTAGACAGATGGAGGGGCCGGTTTGGCAGAGGTCCACCGAGACTCAGGCAAGAGAGTGTGTGTGTGTGTGTCGGTCGGGGGGAATCCTCCAAACCAATCAGAGAGTTGGCAGTTCAATTACACAGAAATAAGGGGACATTCATCATTCAATTAGGCAGCTGTCAGGCCGCACAAAGGAAGAAAACTTCTAACCTGGTACTCCTGGGAGAAGATGCTCAGAAGAGTGGACGCAGGAAGACTGGAACAAATAAAAGAAGGACAAAGTTAATTACCAGAGTGCATTGCACACAGACAAAGAGAGAAGAGTGCTTCAAAGGCGCGAGCGGCCGGCCTGTAATCTGCAGGAACATGGAAACAAGTGTGGCAAAGCTGTTCCAGATGAGCGCCCCGGACAGATGAGAGCAGGATCACAGAGACACCGCAGGAACAGAGCGGCATATGAGCACCTACAGACCTCACATCAGAGTCGCTGGTGCAGAGCGTCTTCAACACCATCTCATGATCAACTGTACACGGTTCATCAGAAAGATTCTCATTTTCCATCCCTGAGCAGCTCATCTAAATGTGTTCTTTACACACATATACATACACATACATATATATATAAAATGGGTGCTAAACAGTATGTTGTAATATTTGTGTGTATATTATAAATAATAGTAAACATTATAAAAATAATAAACATTATTTTCTATTTTAATAATGTCACATAAGGTTTATGTGATATTTAAGACTGGAGCATTCGGTTTTAGTTCACTGAAATAAATTCTATTTTAAAGTAATTTTTTTTCACAATATTAAGTTTCTTTATTCTGTATTTTTGATCAAATAAAATGCAGCCTTGTTAAGCGTGAGACACATACACATATACAGATAGATTTTATGGCTGTAAACATCAGGCATGTGATTGGCTAAGGACAAAAAAGCAGGAAAATATACTAAGACAATAACAACTTATTTATATATAAAATTACATTGTAATTTATTTAACATGCAACTGGGAGCCGCAGCGATGAATGAACCTTATTGAAAAGTGTTAACCTACCATCTTATCAGTTAGCGGTTAATAATGGGATAATGATTTGCGGTTGTCGGTTGGGAAAATTAACCGAAATGAGCATCTCTTATAGCTAGCAAATACAAGTAAGTTAATGTTAATGCAGCTTAAACATCCTGCCATAGTGGAAAATCACTCAAAATCCATCATCTAATCAATCGACAACCAAGTCAAATTAGTAACTTATTGCTTGTGTCATATATATATATATATCCTATAATGCATACCCAGATCATCCGATCCGGCGATGTTCTTGTCACCAGGGGTGGATTTAGTGAATTTGGGGTCTCAGGCAAATATTTTTATACATTTGCAGAGCTTTTTGTTTCTGCTGCACTATGGTGCCCCGTAGTTATGTCCAGTGTTTCTACAGTTTTCATGTACATATATAATTTTTTAATTAACATTTACATTTATTCATTTAGCAGACAATTTTATTATTTTATGTTGTAGACAACATAGCAATTGATTTACAGTTATTCACATTATTATATTACTTATTATATTTACTGACACAAACCGGTTTAGGTTACACAGCCTAATGTGTCCACATACTGTGTTCTGATGCAGCTAAATTCCCAGTAAATGTTTTTATTGATTTATATTTGTGTTTCTGTTATCATAAAACGAGATGAATATAAAATAGTGACAGTGTTTGAGTTGTGGTGTGATAAAAGTAAACAGGCTACACATAAGATAATGACAACAGCGGTGATAGCATTTGAAAACAGGCGCAATTAGTAGAACTTTGTACTTCGTTTAGTACTGCAGCGTTTTTGCAGCGTTTTCAAAAGTGTTCATTTTAAGGGTTAAAAACGCCAGGACAGGCGCGTAAAGTTGTGCTTTTTAAAAAGAAAATGCACCTAATGTAAGCAACAGTTTTTGGCGGGAAGACACCTCGTGCTCGTGCTTCAGACACATAATATGTTAGTTTGCTACAAGCAGGATACACATAAAACACGTTCAACTCCGACACGCAAACGGTCGTGGTAATTAACACCGTATCCATTTGAGTGTGCGTGCTTAATGCGCATCTCGTGACAAAATCCAGAACTATGAAATATCTCTGATGACTGAACCAACTGCTCAAATGAGTCTTGCTAATATACTGGCACCTGATTCGTCATTATCATTTCCTGTTTTACATGATACTATTTCCTGATTTATGTTCTTTTTGTTCTGCATGTCTTGGCTGATTTGGCAGGCAGTTCTACAAATATTATAATCTCTATGAAATATTAGAAAAAGACAGACCTATTCAAGTCAGTGAATATGTTTTTTTGATGTACAAAAAAACGAGCACCACATGTTGACCTATTTCTTATTTTGTGTCATAACTTTCCTCATTTATTTTTTTTTTTTCAGAATCAGAAAAGCATCGGTTTATTTGTATGCATAAATCCATTTCTGAACCCACTGTGTTTTAATGTGAGTTCCGTCAGCAGCTGGGCTGTTCGGGATGATGATGATGATGATGGCTGAAGTTTGTGGGCTATCAGGAACATTTCCACTGCAGCCGATGGCCTTTGAAAGAGAAGCCTTTCATGGCAGGAAGCTGCAGCTCCCAAGGGTCGTTCAATTCCACGAATGGCCATAAGCTACATTCATCTTCAGCGGGGCTCAATGTCAAACACCTGCGGAGGGCATGCACCTGGAAAACAAATCCAACGGGAATATCCCGCTCTCTAAACCCTCCTCCACTCATTTATTCAGTCTGAGCGGCTCTCTGTGCTGATTGGGCAGAACAAAATAGAGATGCACCAATCGACTGGCCAGGGTCAGGAATTAGCCGGTTTTTCGTCTGTTCTGACGTCACACTTGCGGCGACTAATAATGTACTGATGTGGTGCCAGTAGAGGCTTGAGGAGCCGGAGTGAGAGAGTAAGAGAGAGGCTCGAGCAGAAAGCAAAACAAAGCAAACAAAAAAAAGAAAAGAAAAAAAAAAAAAAATAGCACCCATAGAATGTTATAGATGCATACTGTGATAGGGAAAAAATACATATATATATATACACACATATACATACACACATATAGATACACACACATTATATAATATGAAAAAATTCAGACTCCTTTAAATATTTCACTCGGTTATATTGCAGCCATTTGCTAAAATCATTTAAGTTAATTTTTTTTCCTTATTAAATGTACACACAGCACCCCATATTGACAGAAAAACACAGAATTGTTGACATTTTTGCCATGAATCTTTTTGGGAAATATGCAGCAAGTTTCTAACATCTGGATTTGGGGATCATCTGCCATTCCTCCTTGCAGATCCTCTCCAGTTCTGTCAGGTTGGATGGTAAATGTTGGTGGACAGCCATTT
>JAUMHP010000072.1:20358314-20368998 GCA_032361065.1 Enteromius trimaculatus | reverse complement strand
AGTCTTAATGAGACAGCAGCCTAGAAATACAGTACCTACTTCTGTCTGGTCTGCTAATCAAACAATACCACAGCTTTAACAATCCATCTGTATTTAACTAATTAAACTATCTAATGTTGTTTTACACTCAATTATTACATTTCTACACCTGAACACTACTGTGTCTTCATATATCATTTCATGCTGTATGCTGTTCATCTATGCTTGTGATTTGTGCAATTGTTCTTGTTGTAATATTGACTTTAGTAGTTAAGCTAGTAGTTTTGCTGGGGTATAGAAAGCCATAAAGTAAGCCGCAGTAATAAATGAAAAGCAAACTTTTATTTGCTGATTCAAAAAATGATCCAATCCATGAATCAAAATCCGTAGCATGATTCGAATCCTAAGTTCAGTCATCCGTTGCACCACTTATTGATATGTATCAATCCTGCTCTCACTGCTCCATTACATTTTTATGTTGCTGCAACATGTTCCTGAGGAAGACCTAATAGTCAAAATGTTGCATTAACTTGGTTTACTTTGATCAATACAATACTAACCATCTAACCTCATTCTCACAACCAATCCAAACAAATGTAGAGCTGGAGCCAGCTCATAGGGTTGGGTATCGAAAAACGGTTTCCTATTGATAAGAACTAGATATTAAGCAGAATCAAAATGTGTGCATCTTATCGAATGTTTCCTGCATGTGGATCTTTATGCGATTTAAAATTATTTAAACGCAAGAACGGAAAGAACTGTCCTGTTCGCATGAAGACTGTGTCCGTCCTCATAGATGTCATTCATAAAAAGAAATCCAAGCAGCGTTTTCAAACTTTTAATTACAATTTTTGTAACTGAAATTTACTTCAGAGTTTTTTTGCTGTTGTTGTTGTTTTTAAAGCATAGGCAAAAAGTTATTTTGTAGGCTGCTGATGTTTGCTCATGTTTTAAAATGACACAGAACAAATAATCTAAATGTCTGACTCCTGACTTGATGTATAAGAATCAGAAACGATAGTATCAAACGATAACCCAGCCCTACTCATGTGGGTCAGAAACTAAACGCCCATTAGAAAATCCTGATATGTAGAGCTGTTCATGCCTGCGGTTCTCTGAAGAACAACACTAAGAAGTGAGAAAAATCTAAATCTCAAAGTGTTGACTGAGTTTTGGATCAGAGGACATTCCAGTCACGAGCGCCCAGCGCTCCGGCCAAATAACAGCCATTAGGTGAACACATCAACACCCAACCTTGACCAGCGCACTCACACATCTGTTAGGCTTCAGATGGATTACTCCATATAATGATCGTGATTAGGGCCTAATTGCTAAATCTTTAGCCTGTTGAGTTAAAAGGAGGTAAACTGCCCTTAATATCTGTGAAAACAGATGTGTGTCAAACAATGGGCCGAACTTTGAATTATGGGCTTGTTTAGACTCACCGTTTAAGGTCTGAATAGCTTTCCCACAAGTGAATACATGGTCAGATGAAACAGAGCTTTGAGAGGCTCTGCATCCGAATCAGCATCAACACGCTTTCAGCTAACACATGCCACATACGTGTTCACTACTGAACCGTGCTATTCCTAATGTTTCTGAAAGAAGACTTCTGCTCACCCTTGATGACAGACACAGTAAAGACACTGAAATATTACTACAGTTTAAAGAAGCCGTTTTCTGTGTCAAACAGTACTGTATTTCTGTGATGATCAGCATCATTACTCCAGTCTTCAGTGTCAAGTCAAGTCAAGTAGGCTTTTATTGTCATTTCAACCATATACAGTTTCGTACACGATGAAACGAAACAAGGTTCCTCCAGGACCAATGACCTCCCATGATCTTCAGAAATCATTCTAACATACTGATTTACTGTTTAACAAACATTTCTGAAAACAGTTGTGCTGGACAATATTTTGTGGAAACTGTCAAACATTTCATTTGACAGGACTCACACACAGATGAACAAAGTAAAAAAAAGTGTTTATTTGAAGTCCTATACATTTGTAAACGTATAATGTCTTTACTGTCCCTTTCATGCATCCTTGATGAATAAAAGCATTCTTTTCTTTCAGAAACAATGCCACTTTGAACAGAAGTACATTTCCAGTGCAGGACGGATGGATGGATCACTCAGACAAAATTTATAGACTTCATAAGATAACAATAATTGACGGATAACAGCTTTAAAAATAAATGTTTTCAATTTCCAAATGAACTCATATCACTTCAGTCCAGCCCATATGAAGCCATGATGAACCTGGCAGTAACCCAGCCTCATCTCGAGGAGTGAGGTTTACATTCAAAAGCAAACAGAGTATGAGTGAGCTCAATCAAACATTACTAGCACTTTACACTATTTAGAGTTTTCACTGCATGACCAACCACATGATGAACCAGCACTGCACTGAAAATATATTTATATATGTTCTATGAAAATGTCAAAAGAAATTGTTCTCATCTTGTGCTTTATACAGCTGTGGTCAAAAGTTCACATTTCCCTTTCAAGGTTCGAAAGCTCACTGATGCAGCAGAAGGTAAAAACCTCCATACAAAGACATGATACTTGGGACAAAATAAGAAGTTTTCACTTCTGCATCTTGATGCATGGTTTTTCCTTCTGGAGCATCAGTGAGCGTTTGATGCTTCTGTAGTTACATGATCATACCGCTGTTGTTGGAAAGGGTTTAGATACACCAAAATGCTGGAAAACCAAATAATTTTGGGAGATAGACTGTTCAGGTCAAACAAGGGTTTCATTAAATACTGAAAAAAAGATTGTATTAAGAGGAAAGGGGATGTAAACTTTTGAACTGGGTCATTTTATTTTGTGGACTGTAAGAAAATGTTTTATTTGAAAACCTATTCAGGTCAGTATCAAATGAACAGTAACTTGTACTTCATATGATCCTCTTATTTCGGTTAAGTAATTAACATTTTGCAGATTCTGAGAGGGGGATGTACACTTTTGACCTCAACTGTAAGATAAATGCTAAATAAGTTTTGAAATCAACTGTGTACAGTACACAGTATCCCACAATACAATGTAATATAACTCGTAAAACAATTATGCAAGTACAGAGAAGAGCTTCAGCAGAACTTGAAGCATGAGAAACAGGACGGAGAGTCAGAAACAAGTTCACAGGAACAAAAGCATCCAATAGCAGCAAACATCCCCCAAACAAGTTGAACCAAGATTAACTTTCTGTTCTTCTGTTAACCATCTATATCAGGGGTGTCAGTTCCTGGAGGGCCGGAGCCCTGCAGAGTTTAGGCTACACTAATCCATATAAATTTGAAAACAGTGTTTTTGTCTAAAAACGCTCCGTATCCAAACTATGGTTTTCAGTCGTTTCCGAAGAGTTGATCATCCGCGCTGTTCCTGTACTGCGCGTGCGTGAAAATCTGCTTAATTTTCTGTCTGATGTTTATTTACTTTCCGGCTCTTTGAAACATTGCTAAAAGTCGAAGAAAAGCACAGAATTAAGAGTTGTTGCTGCGAGGAACACAAGCGTACAAAGTTACAAAAGCAAGCGAGAATATAGACTGGGAGACTTTCCAAAACAAATTCCCTGAAATATTGAACCGTTTCAAAGAACTTTGCTTACACCCACAGTAAGGACGACCTCACAAAACTCATAATTGCGACACAATTCAAGGCTATAAGGCGCAAGTACAGACACACGGTAGACTCTGGAAATCAATGGCCCAGACTTCATTTGTTGCACCACCACATCGCCCCCCCTCTTCAGCAGCAAGCAGACCAACACCACCACAGCACCACGGAGATGCTGCTCCTTTTTCATACAATTTCATTCAAATCACTAATTGCTAAATTTGCCAATTAATGGTTAACTTGAGTATAATGACTGTTACAATGTGTTTTGCGTTAACACTTTTCAGCCTGAGCACTTCAGACTGTACGAGACATCCAAGACAAGCTTAGTCAAATAGGCTTAATGCTAACTAAATTGAATTTGATCTCATTTATTAAGTCAAATTACATGACAATGGCCACCAACAGTAGGTGACAAATCAAATTAAACTGCTCTTTTACATCAGCTTGTAACTAAAGATCGCACTTCTGCACCTTCCTCTCGTTGCTGCAGGTAAAGGCGGTTCTGTAATCAGAGGTAAATTCCATCAGGTGCGTGATCTTACATTGAGCTGTGTTCACTAAGAGCTGCGCACATTCGGGTTCATTATCGCAGCTCGTCAGAGAATAACGGCTCTGTGTAGTGAACGCGGCTCAATGTAAGATCACGCACCTGTTTACAGGCTTTACTGACAAGATGTACATTACATATCACGCCATGATTATCACGCAGCACTCTGCTATTCTTCTACTGCTTCAGAAAGCGCTTGCAGTCTAGACGCAGTCACGTCATAGTGACGCAGTCCAATGCCTAAACTCCGCCCATAAAACAGTTTGGTCTTTATACTGTAAAATTGGGACGATTTTTAATAACTGATCGTGGGTCATAAATATCGTTATGACGATAAAAATACGATAAATCGTGCAGCCCTAGTCAACAGTGAGAGCATCATTCAGGGATCAAGAGACTTGGTAAGCACATTTCTTACTCCTCTTCTCTCGGTTTCATTGCATTCTGTTTGGAAATGATGGTGCTGTGTTGATAGCTGGAAGGTCTCTGTCATACCGGACAGCTGCAGCAACAGTTCGGTCTGGAATGATTTCTCGGTTAGCTTCACGAAAATTAAACAAAACAGGCATTGATGACGAACAAAAGATCATCAGATTTATGTCCATTGCCCTCTGTAATGCTCCAAATCACGCTTTTAAACGTCCAAAAGAGCACTCGATCACCATTCTGTAGTAGTTCCTCCACTAGCATACTCTTTCATAACATAGGGCAGCAGTGGGCATGATGGGTACCCCAGGAGAAATACTAGCACTTCTGAACAAGGAATCTTTCTGTCTCTCAAGTAGGCACTGATGTTTGAATTTGCAAATATGTGAACATTGTGAACGCTATCAGGCCACTTAACATCGTCCATGAATGTGTATTTAAATGTACAGGCTACCTGTGATGACAGAGAGAATTTTGCTTTTCCTGTTAATGTAGTCAGTGGAGTTTGCTGAAGGCAGTTTTATTTCGATATGCGTGCAGTCAATAGCTCCTAGCATGCGTTGAATAGAAGTGTCTGTACCTCAGGTTCTGTAAATGGAAGAGAAACATACTTGGGTCCCAGGTGAGATGTGATAGTCTTGCACACTTCTCTGATTATTTTAGACAGTTTTTCCACAGTCTGCCTTCGTCAGTTAAATAGTACAGCGTGCAAGCAACCTTTGTAACAATGTCCACCGGTGATCTTAATCGTGTTGTCTGGCCTTGAAAGTCTCTCGACATTCGAAAGTTCTCACACCACAACAGTTCCAGACACACCGTTACTCCACCGCGCAGAGCAGCGTCCAGGTCTCACCCAAAATCACCGTTCCATGTAACATTACGTCTTCTTCAAAGAAAAGCTATCTGGAGCATGCACAAACTGATATTAAATGTTTAATAGCGCTGTCAAAACAGAGCAAACAAAACAACTGCTGTATAACTCCGCCCGCCATCTCAGTTGAGCTGGTCACATGACTGCATCATATGACTCAAATGCGTCATCGTTTTTTGAAAGCCTCTGTTTTCACAGTTCACACTGCGACGCAGTTTGTTTTGGAGAGCGTTTTTAAAAAGCTTCATTTTCCTTGACCAAAAACAGTCTCAGTGTGGAAGGAAGGCCAAAACAACGAAAACATGTTAGACCAGACATGGCCTTAGTTCCCACTCTGCTCCAGCACACATGCAGTTTTCTGAAAGACTTGATCAGCTGGATCAGGTGTGTTTAATTAGCGTTGCTTCTAAACTGTGCAGGGCTCTGGCCCTTAAGGAATTGAGTTTTACACTCCCTCTCTATATAATCTTTATTATATAATATCACATAATATTTACGAACTGCTCAAATGTAAACACATACCTTAAACGCAAGGAAAGTTGTTTTGGATAAAAGTAGCTGCCAAATAAATGTAATGCCTTTCATTTCAAGTTGCTTCATGCAACAAAACAATCTAAAGTAGTCCGTTTTTTTTTTTTTTTAATACTTAATGACATAATACCAGAAGAATTTCTGTAATCATATGAATGCACCTAAAATATAATAATTCACTGATCCAAACGGAATCAAATTAATATAATCTGAATCTGCAAAATGGTACCCGAGTCAACCCAAGAGGTTTTCAAAGAACAGCAAAAAAATTAAGTAATAAAAAAATTAAGAAATCATATCCCACAATCCTCCTGAATTTCAGAAAAAAAGGGAAATGTTTCAGCAGCATTCAAATAAAGAGCATCATTAGAAGGTCATAAAGAGCGTAATGCTGATGGCCTACAGCGCGTCATTCCCAACACGATAAAACAGAAGGTCTGGAAACACAAGAGCGCTTTGGGAATCAGCCGCTCTGGCCATAATTACCCTCCTGACAGCCGTGCATGATGCATTAATACCAGCGCGTCTCAAACAGACCCCACACCTTCAACTCAGCAGCCATTCAGAGAAATGAACAACAAAATCAAACACTAAAACACGGCTTCATCAAGATCAAACCTCCACTTCTGTCAAAACATACACCAAAAAAAGGAGCAGAACACCTTTTCAGCTTTCAGTTGGTTAACGTCTTTAATCATGACTGAACCATTTTCAAGCACGCCACTTTCACAAACTATTAATAATAAGAAACGGCAGCAATTAACCTAATGAATGCCACCTGGCTAATGGAGCGCCGGCACCGTCATATGTTCTGATAATAATGAGCGTTTGCCACAGATCCATACGTGAAGATCCCGTCACATCCGTCAGGGCGAAGCCCGAGCTCATTTTACTCCTAATGATTTTAAGGCCTTTGAGAAAAGCATTTCATGTCAGAATTGCTCCTGACTGTCTGCCAGGGTTAGCGGGAGTAAATGCAGTTTAATGCGTGAACAACCATGAGTGAACTTCATGACACGACTTTAATAAACATCTGGGGACAGAAGCATGCTTAGAGAAACCTGCAGCGGCGGTCCAAGTGTATAACGTTTGATAATCCCATCTTACCAAGATTCCCCCCCTAAGTCAATATTTATCACTAATGCAAAAGCGCTCGTGTTTGTGCCTCATGCTCTACATATGCAAATTGGTCTAATTACACATGCAGATAAGTGCAAAGGAACATCTGCCTCGCCTCCATCGACAGTCAGCGATGATGAATGTGACGTATCGCACAACAGTGCAGACAGAAACAAACCTCTTTCTGCTGCAAGTGGCCTGAAGGTCTTGTGTGATGTGATAAAGCCAAAATTACACCGCTAAAATAAATATTTGAATGTGGACCCATAATAAACAGCGTGAAGCACCATCATCTCATGCTATGGTCAGAGTATATTTGAGCTGAAGTGAGCGTGTCAGTCTGATCAGTCATTTCACAATAGAAATAAAGCCCAAAATGGTTTATATTTTAATAGAGTTTGCACTTGAATAGCATTTGATTACTTCCTCTTTTTATTTGTACATTAAACTACATTCAAAACATAACATGATTCGTATTGAACGAATGAATCAACGTGACCGTGTAAAAGCACATGCACATTTCATACGAGTTCAAAATAGAGGGGAAAACAAAAAACAGTATTATAAAACAAACTTTACAAAATTCTGTATTTTACCTTTATTCCACGTTTAATGTTTACATTTTTCATTTGAATGATTTTATTTAATTATTATGACCCAAAACATGTTTAATCACGTTTAATAAAAATCGATAACTACAAAGAGCAGTACTCAAATGAATGCATAATTTTATTAATCTTTAAAATTGTAAATAAAAGAAAATGTAACAATTCTTCTATAGATCAACAATTACCCCAACGTTTCTAAAGCTTAAAAAATGTCCAAACGGTCTAAAATGTCCTGTATTTGGCTTTTTACTTCAGATAAGAATGTATAAATAAAAGTTAATTTTAATACACATTTGTAACCTGCAGATGAATGATTCCTAATGCATTCCCTATAAGCCAATAAATCATACAGAGATTATGAAAATAGGTGTGGGCAATATGGCAAAAATATATACAATATTTCTTTCAAAAACAACTATGATTCTTTGTCAGTGATTTTACTAATTTGCAGGTTATCTGAGCAGTACAGACAAACTAATTAGCCTTTTAGTCTTTCAAGGTAACAAAGTATAAAATAAAGAAGGGCAGATATTTAGGCCAAAATGAGTATTATATTGTTAATTTAAAGTTCATAAAAATTAAAATCAGGTCTTCCTTTTGACACGGTCTGTTGATTTGCTATTTAATCCATAGTGGTTTTATTTTTTTGAGTACAGTTAAGGAGGTCAGATAATTCTTGCTGTTGTCTCCTCACCGAACAGTCTTGGCAAATCATGACAGCACTCACTACACGGAAGAATTTCATTCCGGTTCTCACAAATCAAGGATGCTTTAAACATATCAGACTTGACGCTCTGAAAATGCATTCTTGCTCACATCCTCCTCTTTCCTCTGGTCTGACCACATAAATGCTGGCAGCTCTGTGATTACAGAGAGAAGCCACAGGCCTGAGCTGACAGATCCGCTTGTGTTCACACTGGAAGAGGAGAGTAAAGCACTGCGCTCCGGATCTGACATCACTGGCCTGGCGACTAAACGCAGCACAGTCCAGGGATGGTCATTTTGAGTTGGACTTGTAACCCAAAGGTCGCGGGTCCGAGTTCCAGGTCCAGCAGGGATTGTGGGGATAATAAAAATGAAATAATCATTTGCACTGGAATTGATTTTGAGCTCAGTCTTAAAGGTGCTCTATGCGATGCAAAACAGAAAAACAAAAACAGAGCAGAGCAAGCTCCACCTCGCCCGAGTGTTTCTGTAACTGCTGTGAGTAAATATATATGACAAGTCTTTATACAATATTTCTACGATATTATTTTATTAGTTACAGCTGATATATTGAAAACTATTCTAGAAGCGAATGCCAAAGAATTTATCCTATCTGTGATAAAAAGTACTAGCTAGCAAGGACCTACAGACCTAAACCTAATGAAGCTAAAAGATGCAAACTATTACTTTGAGTAATAGTTTGCATCATTGCTTGTATCACCTACACTGTAAAGTAGCAACTCGTGGAAATGTCAAGGAAGGGTAAGATTTTTAAATTGTTTAAACATGTGCATCAGAAATACTTATTTCAGAATCACTGAGTATAGTTCCCTCCGTTTCGTAATTTCGCTTACATGAGATAGCTTTGGAGATAATTACTATTTGTTCATTGACGCATGTGAATGCTATTAAAACGAGTAATTGTGACCTGTGCAATAAAAAACTTGCCACCTGTGCATCGGTTTGGAAGTGCACGCGCATTTAACCCCACATCTTCTTGCTGATTGGCTGGCCAAAGTTTGTTATTGTATTGGTGCACATCCTGTGCCCCTATTCTGTTTCTTGGTATTGCAGCCTCTGTGTTGTCTTTCCAGAGCGGGTTTTTCCCAGTGTATTCATAGAGCAGACAGCAAGACAATCAAGGGGTTGTGCATATGGTTTGAGATAAACAAGAAATCGATCTAAAATCCTGCAACATCGCATAGAGCACCTTAATCAGCAGATGGCAGTCTAGGCCACTCATGTAAATGCTCATGAAGAGCGCTTGTGTGTTCTGTTGAGCCATGAAAGTGGTAAGACATACTTGCACCTCAACTTTCATGACATGAGATTAATGTGAACAAAGCCCACTGTAAACACTCTCACAATTGACTTCAACTTTTTTTACTTTATGAATGATTATTTTAGGTTCATGCGGTAGATGTGTATGGAACTGGAAGCAAGCAGAGTTTGTCTGTTTCTAAAGAGTGCTGTTAAAATCTAAGCTTGGAATCCATTCAAGAGAGAATTGCAGTGCAATGGGATAACCTCAGAATCTAATCATTTCTCAAAAAGACAGCATTGGAGACCAGGAGTTATGAAAGCATCTGATCATAGCCACCGAGATGATTGCACGAGCTCTGCAACCAAGTGACACCAGATTTATTTATATGACGTTATGTAATAGAATGCTTTAAAGCAACCAAGCAGCTTTTAGTTATCATGCATGAAAAACAACAAGGTCGCTTTCAGTTAGAATTAAAACTCCTTAAAGCTGCTCTAGATGTACATGAACATGCATAACTTAGTATTTGAACAATGCAAAGGCTGAATAATCAAAGCCTACTGATTAAGCCCTGACTACATTAGAGGTTTATACATTAGAAAAACAATATAGCAGTACACAATACAAAATACATATATGAAAGACAGCAATTATAAAGCAAGGTTTCGGATTAAGCGGTGAAAAAAATGCAGACTGGTCAAATAATCTTTCTAATAACTGCTAGATTAATGAGTTACCAAAATAATTGTTTGTTGAAGTATAAAAGTACACGGTCAGAGTCTTTAACAACAGTGTATTAAAAGTAGAGCAGGTGATTACAGGGCGACTAGCAATATCAGGATCCCACCCTCCCTGAAAATCAGTCAGTGTGTGATACTACAGTAATAACGCCTTCCATCCTCACACATCTGGTCTGATGATGGGCCATGTCTGTACAATTAATATTTTTAATAGAAATACTAAAAAGTAAAAAAACAAATAATAAAAAAAAAAAAATATATATATATAAATATAT
>JAUMHP010000072.1:20321590-20347341 GCA_032361065.1 Enteromius trimaculatus | reverse complement strand
ATTTAGTATGTTTTTTAAGCCTTTTGAATTACGGGGACACTGAAAATGTCCTCATAAAACACCTACATATTGTAATAACTGTGTCATATCCCTGTCATTATACAAATTTGTGTCCTCATAAACCCGCACACACACACACACACACACACACACTTCTAAATGGCTAGTTTACTCATTTGAATAAGTATGAAACATTCTGGCAAAGTTCTCTAACAAACATTCTTCCAGTAACATTAATAGAAGGTTTATTACAATTCATCTGGTCTTTAATAGCAATAAAAAGCATTAGCACAAGAACTGTTTTTCTGAAATGTTGTAGTTGGACATTTTTGTTTTTTGGATGTTACGTCATGCTACTGGTTTCAGATGAGTCAGAGAAGATTGGTTCTGCGTGTCTCTGTGTGATTGAGTGCCATAGTTTTGTCTGCTACACAATCTCAGACACACGTGATCAGAGTGTTTTTAGCGGCTGCGTCTCAACACATGAGACACGAATACGTGAACATGTGAAAAATCACCTTCAAGCACACACAGAAACTCACAGATCAACTCAAACCTAAAAAATACGATAGTGGGTTAACTCCACATTAACTAGACATTATGAGAGAAATATTTATTATTGTACTAACATGTTCTTCCCAAAGTAATGACAATAATATCTATATTCAGTGTAAATTTCGCCTTGTAAATAAAATATTAGTCTCCAAATAAAATGTTTCATGCAACCAAGATATCTTTTCATTCATGTTTTCATTTATACAGTTTGGTTATGCAGCATATTCATCAACATTAGACAAAAATGTGTGTATGTATATATATATATATACTTTTTTTAAATAAATATTTTAATTAATTGTAATATTTTAATTTAATTAAATTGTAAAAGATAACATTTATAGTTCAATTAATTAATTTCCGTAGACTTATTTTGCTAATAATCTGATAAATAAAAAATTTGATCCAGAGAAAAAATAAATAGAAAACACAGAATTAGGGGGAAATAAAATAGGTTTCATGGGGCCCTAAATTACAATAGATCGTACACTGTGGAATATTTACTTCCCTTTTAATGGTAAATGAACACCATGACAAATATCAATGTTGTATGATAATGGTGGAGGGGTTGTAATAAAATGTTTGGCCATATATTTCAGCCTAGAAAATTCCCTTAATGCTCACATAACCTAGAAGAACATTTTTAAAACGTGACTTTTTGAGCGTTCTGAGAGCTTAATGGTAATGCTAGCAAAACGTAATTTGGATTTGGCTGGGACTGTCCATGGAGCCGCACTCAGGACCCCAGGTTGTTGTTTTATTCCTGCTCATGAGCCGGTCGGTGGTAATTATCCTCGGTCCAGTGAAGCCATGCGTGATGCTGCTGAGCTCTTCTGACTGTCATCTGCTCGCGTGAGGTTTTCTCCATGCTTTCACACAGATCTCAGCACAAATGGCTGCAGCGTTCGCCGGGAAATTCTCTCCATCGTATCACCGCCACCCCTCAAATCCCACAGCTATATTTCACACGAAAGAGAACAAGACTCTGAGATTTTAAAGCTGCTTCACTCATTTATTTTATTAGCTTTTAATGAACGTAATTAGATGGCAAGTAATTAAATGTAATTGTGCTCGTGACATCCTCCCCCATCCTTGTAAATTGGCCCAAACAACATGTGTGGTATGAGCAAATTTGCTGGATTAATTGGGGATAGATAATATTTTTGGATTGTATTTCACACTAAATGGCCGCGCGCCGAAACAAAGACTGCGGCTCAAGCTCATTAATCTCTGTCGAGGGAAGCTTGGGTGCGATTAGCATGACTGAAGTAGCAGCGTCAGTCAGGACCCACCCCGCTTCTGCTGAGTACTAATTACTCCCACACCGTCACAGAGCTAACCCAAAACACTTGACCACGTTACAGCAGACGTGTCTTTGATATACATGCATTCACTTTCAGAGAGAGGCCAGCCTCCCAGATTCAGAACGGACAAAATAACATTTCTATAGATCTATCAAATCTAGCTTAGATTTCCGGGCAAAATGTCACAAAAATCCTAAATCAAAAAGTAAAAATTAATTTTGCCTTTTTTTTCAGAAAGAAAGCAAAACAGGTGAGCTTATACTTGAAAAAAAATAAATCTGCCAATGGGGTAAGCAACATAACACTGTTTTGTGTGAAATAAGATCATTTTGCAAAAACTCACTTAATTTTATTTCCTGAAAACAAGAGTATAAGTGTGGCTAGAAACAAGAAATAATCTAAGCTATGAAAGCATTTGTTTTCTGTCTAGCTATCAAAACTGCAAAAATGTGTTTTAGCCTAGATTCTGAAAAATTCTGAATCAAAAAGTATTTTCTAGAAAAGCAAAAAGTAATTTTGTCTTTTTTTCAGAAAACAAAACGAGTAAAAAAAAAAAAAAAGTTTTTACTTGGGAAAACAAGAATAATTTTTACTTGTCTGGAAAATCCCTATTTAAGAATTATATTTATATTTTGGCTGAAAAAAAAAAAAAAAAATCTAAGCCAGGAAAGCATTTGTTGCAAACTCTATCTATCTATCTATCTATCATTAGTCAGTGTGTGTGTGTGTGTCGTCACGCCTCACGCTGGCTTTTTTCCTTTTTTCACCATCATTTCTAATATCCTGGAGGCATTTTTCTCATTATCAAATATTGTTTGATGTCTTTGTTTGGTGATGATTAACGGCAAGCCCTGAAAAGGCAGCGCTGGCCTCCGAAGGAGATGCACGTGTTTTACGCATGCGGTCATTTCTCAGGACCATCGTTAGAGTGTTTTCACTCATTTATCTTCATTGTGCATGGCTTTTTAAGCTCAGTAAATGAATCTATTAGCATCTGAGGTTGGAGTATTCGATTGCATTCTTTCACCTCTGCTCTTGGGATTCTCTCTCTTTTTTCTACAGTAATGTTTTTGTGGTTGATATGTTTGCACACGACATTCGCGAGCGGGTGAAAACCCATGATATTCGTGACATGGCAAGCAAACAAACAGCCCGCCGTGTCACAGCGTGATTGAAGATTTGGGGCATTGTATCTTTCTAATGACATTATCCAGTCAAATCTAAAGCAGAGAAAAATGGCAGATATGAGCAGAGGCATTGTGCGGCGTCTTATTTGAACACATTTGGAGAGCGAAGCAGACAGAGAGAGGCAGACGGGTGGCTAAATGAAAGGTTATGCTTTGCCCTGTGTTTGTATTGTCAATAACTGGAGAAGGCTGTCAAGAAAGTGCAGAGATAAAGGTCAATAACTCTGACAAATGTGTTTGTATTTGAAGAGCGGCGCTGATAGCAGCCACAGCGACACAAACACTGCAGCTCATAATAACACACTCATTATTATAACACACAAGCTACCCGGTGCCACTCAGCTCTGTGTGTGTGTGTGTGTGTGTCAGCGCACTGCATATTAATATACACCTTACATTTATTACACTTATCCTCTTGAATCCATGAACTGATGGACTTCAGCTAAATACACATTCACACTGCTCTGTGTGCCTCAGCATCTCTTCATTTATTATTCACTGTCAAGTAATTCTGCATTTTATATGAATAAAACCTTTTCCATAAAAACATTCATTAATAAAAACGTTTAAAGAAAAGCAATTATATTTGGGGTTTTCCTTTGTATTTATGCAGATTTACCAAAAATATTTGAAATATTTTAGGTTTATATGTACATAGTTATATATATGTGTGTGTGTGTGTGTGTGTGTATTATTTTAGAAATGTACTATTTAACAAACTTATATACTGTCTTTATATTTGTTATTCAAATCCAGTTTTCACAATTTTAATTCCCTCTGTTTGTAGATGAATAAATGTAAATAGTAGCAGAAAAATGAAGCTGAACGCTGTTTCTGTGTGTGTGTGTGTGTGTGTGTGTGAGAGTAAAAACAGAACAAATGCTGTTTATTGACAGCTTCACGACAGCAAATGATAGTGAAAGATTTCTAATGTTTGTTATATGTCGTATAATGTTGATATTGTTCTTGGTGTTTAGATCTAGTAAATAAATGCTGTGTTTTTGTGTTTGTTGATTTTGTGTATCTCCACATGTTCAGGGTAAGCTGTGTGAGGTGTATGTGTAACTCCTGCCGGGGAATGAAATGCATGCAAATGTTAGTATTGTTTGTATTTTTTTCTTTTTGATTCAGTGAGATGTACTTTGCCTGCCTGTGCTCGTTCCTCTGGGAATATCTGATGTTTTTGTGTTTGGGTGTGATCTTATAAACTCAGGGCTGTTTCTGTGTGTTAGTGGTCGTGCTGTTGTGTGGATCTTTTGTGAAGTAGCTGTTCCGGCATTCTTTCATTATCTGGAGCAACAAAGAAAGTCTTTTGTTTGCAGTTTTCCTGCAGGCACCCGTATCCGTCCGTAACTTACTACTGTCCCCTGCTGGCCATCCGCAGCACCTCTGCGCTCTGACCCGTGTGTGTGTGTGTGTGTGTCCGGAGTAACACACACTGGACTCTGCAGACGCTGAGAGGAGCAGCTCATCCGAACAGCAGCGGGTGTGTTTGCTCGGTAAATATAGCTGATTTTTCTAGCAGAATTAATGTGGTAAAATGATATGCACGAATGTGTTCGTTCTCTGGCCTGGAGTTTTGTTTCTATCGATCGTTAGCATGCCTTCGTGTGCTGCTCTTTTTGTTGTTATTTCCTTCTCAGGGTTTTTCTGCGGGGGGTTAAACGTCTCGGCTGACAGTTCACGGATGTGCAGTCAGGTTACTCATGTCAAATGACCAATTAAAGGGGCTATAGAGGATGGCAGGGCGGTCTCTAGTGCTGCGGTCTCGTGGGAGACCAATCAAACGAGAGCTCTATCACTCAAATGTAAACTGGATTCATTCATTAGCCATTTACCAGCCCTATCATTATTCATTACACACATGCTCAGAGAGACGCGTCTGCCAGGACCGACGCTGAACGAGGACGAAAGCGTCCTTCTGCTGCAGTGCAGCCCAGTAACGCACCTTTTGGCAAGATATTATTCAAATGATACAGGGGAAAGATTTCTTTCATAGCTTTCATTCTGGAATTCAATGTACAAACTTTTAAAATGATCCTGAATTCTAAAATGATGATCATTATGCAAAATGAATTTGACATCTATTGATTCTGTAGCACTCCATATTTATTACTTAAAAATCCCTGATAGTCTTTTTAAATGATCTTTTTGAGCTAAATTCTAGCATCAACGTCATTATGGCTTGTGAAAATGTTCAGTATGAATTTGCACGTCTCATAAAACTAAAGCATTTCAAGACATTTAGGTCTGTTTCACTCTTGATTTTGTAAATCTCTAAATGCATTTTTATTATTGCTTGAAAATCCCTGTGGACTTTTTGAAATGATATTTTTTGAACCAAAGTGAATGTCATTGCACGGCTCATAATACATGTATTTGTAATAGAAGTGCAGCACTTCAGATAGAGTACTGCACATCTAAATGATTCATTTAACTTAGTGTGTGTGTGTGTGTGTGTGCAAATGTTTCACCTCCTCTAACACACACGCACTTCATTGATCACACGAGTGAAGGTTAGTATCCCGAACCTCAGGAGTGTGCGGATCAGTGCTTGACCTCTGACCTCACACCTGCCAGTTAAACACACTAATAGCGTTTAGTCATGGAGGCCATGGATGCTCTAAAGATGTCTGCTGTAGGAGAAACACACACTCGGTTCTCTGTGCTTCTCTTCATCTCTCAGCAGCGTGACAGCCCGTCAGAGGAGACCTTTTTTTCTCTATTTTTATTTACATGCTTTTATAGTCCTGTCTGGCTTGTTTTTGAAATATCTTGGGCGCGTTGAAAACGTGCCGTCCTTCGCATGAAGGTGTCTTCTGCGTCGTGGAAGCGAGGGACTAGCAGAAATATATATGCATATACAATTACACAAAGTAATGGCACAATCACTGCGTGATTTACAGTCTGTCAGAGGACAGATACTATAATGAGTCCTGGATAGAAAGTCCAGAGCCTATGACGTATGCACCTGTGAGAGAGCGCTTTTGTTCGCAGCAGACCTGGATCATGGAACAAAAGAAAGTAAATTGAGTCCGTTTTCATTTCATGTGGATATGCTGTGTGATTTTATGCTGTTTGTTAGTCTTTATTCAGATTGGCAAAATAAATATTAATGATGTAAATGTATGTGCTGTGTATATTTGTTCATGTCTGGTTTATTACAGCAGTGGCAAGTAAAATCTGTTCTGCTCTCCAAAGCTGCATTTGTTTGATCAAAAAGGATTTTAAACGTTAAACATTTTTGCAGTGTAAAGCAGCTGTTTTCTTTTTGAATATCTGTTAAAGTGTCATTGATTTCTGGGATGTGCAGCTGTATTTCTCACACGATCTTCAGAAACATTTCTGATTCTTTTCAGTGTTGAAAGCCCAATATTGCTCTGGAAACCATCATTTTATTTGCTCAGGATTCACAGATGAATAGAAAGCTCAGAATAGCAGCATTTATTTGAAACATGCAATGTTTTTATCAGTTCAGTGCATCTTTGAGGAATACAAGTATTCATTTGAAAAGTAGCATATAATAAATGTGATCTGAGATATGATGGACACAGGTCTCTCTGTTCTGGCAGACTCCATTAATTGAGATCTGAATTGTACTTTAATTAAACCTTTATACTTTCTGCACTTTTGAAGAAGGGTTGACTTTTGTTGACAGTGTCCAGATACCAAGCTAATTGTAAAACTAATTGTTCTGTCACTCTCCAATAGATACATCTAATTATACACACCTGCTTTATTTTGATCATTTATAGGACTCCATTTACATTTCATTATCACAACCCAATATTGAATTTAATTAAAATAAACAAACCGATTGATAAAAGCAGCAAATGTCAGCGTCCTGACAGATGTGAAGTCGTGAACCTGCGGTTATCTCTCCACGATGAGGTTTTGAGTTTGGGTGCTGATTCTGTCACTATTATAATGATCCGGCGTGCTTTTTATAAAAGTTAAACAGAGGTTGGTTTGTAAATAGCCGTTTTAGACACAACACAGCATGTAAAAATAGCAATCCATTCATCCACAAATAGTCCAGCATTTCATATTTCAAAGGCTAGAAACGAATTTTCCACACAATGGGATGCACGTCTAAATTTAGGGATGCATAATCTATTCTTCCGATTGTAAAAAGCGAGCCAGCAGCTGAAGAGATCTTGTGGGACGTCTCTTACTTCATGTCATCTCGGGTTGAAATCAAACCCAGTCTAAAAATACTCTGGCGCTCGGACCACCGTGTGCTAATTGTGTGACTGATAATAAACACACAAACAGCATTAAGAGTGCGATGTTTAATGAGTGACAGCAGCTCGTCCATCACAGCCGCTAACGAGCTCAGCCTCCATCACGCACGAGCACCGCGCTTTAATTCCTCTTCACATAGGCCTTTGTGTGCGAGTCAGTTTGATGTTGGTCTGTGAGTGTTTGGCAGAAAGAAAATACATCATAAGTGCTCAAAATCTCAAATCTTTCCCTGTTACATCACGAGCTGTCAACACTTCTACCCATGATTCTCTTGTGCAGGCTGTTGTTTTTCTCCTCCAGTACTCCCCATCGAAAAAAAAGCAGCATATGCTGGTTAGGTACTGTACGTTTTGAAGCATGACTGCTGGTTTAAACTGGTCTTAACTGGATGTGCTGTTTTTCATCAGGGCTGATGCATTTGTGCTGAAACCGCTGATCAAATTCACAGTTGAATTGTTTATCTAAAATTTACAGTAAATAAACCGCAGCTGTGGTTGCTGGAATTTGACTGTAAAAAATACGGTAACGCCATTTTAGGTTTTACGGTTTTTAAGTTAACTTTACAGTTAAATACAGTAATGTCCTAAACTGATATAATGCTAATATAGCAAGCTATTAAAGTACTGTGATGTGATAGTGATGAGACTCATTGCACTGAAATAAGCGATAAACATTCATTACATGTGACACACAACCCTAATAAACAGAAATATGAAGGAAAAAAAATGTAAATGCATCGCAGGGAATTCTGGAAATGTCAGTTTACGTTTTTTTTCTCCTGTAAATTTTAGAGGAATTCACCATTTTACAGGTTTTATTACTGTTAAAATCGCTGTCATTTTTCTACAGTGCAGCAGGCATGCACTTTTAACCTGCAAGCGTGCAAAATCAGGAAAACAGCGTCTCCTGTGTGCGTGCGTCGTGGGTGAATTCACTCGCCATTGTTTCTCGGTGTGAAGAGGCTTTAGAGTAACTAATCTCTGCTGCTGTAATTATGGATTATCCGCTCCTCTGGGACTGATCTACACCTCCAGACTCCGGCCCAGAACAGTTCACATCATACAGGGATTTCCAGAGAAGTGCTGATGATTTCACTGAGAACGAGTGCATGTGTGACACTCCTCATTCTAGCTAGAATAATAATAATAAAGTGCATGAAAGGATAACAATCATACAGCGTAACAGATGTTTGGTGATCAGGTAAAATAACTGCTAGCACATTCAAGATACACATGTATTTCATCCAGAAATAAGGCGGATAGCGACCAAAAAAATCACAAATTAAAGAACGAAACGTCTCAGTCCTATGTGTATGTTACCCTGGACCACAAAACCAGTCTTAAGTGGTTGATACATCATCTGAATAAGTAAATCTTCATTGATCTTTATTTCGTTGTTATAGGACGATATTTGGCCGAGATACAGCTATTTGAAAATCTGGGAACTGAATATCCTGTCCTAGTCATTTAAAAGAAAAATCAACCAATTTGACCATAAAATGTTTTTTGGCTATTGCTACGAATACACCCCTGCTACTTAAGACTGCTTCTGTGATCCAGGGTGTATATATATTATAAAACGGATGCAGTCTCTGAATATACTTCTTTTTTCATACTGTATGCATTGTCTTTGTTTGTCGATTTTCTTCAGTGATGAGTGATCATTGAACATGAGTGCTTTTTTGAGATGGTAACATGAAGGCACATTGAGGCAGTCATTTAGCGTAAAGTTTGAGCGTAAAAAAGGTCAGTTTGCACCGTTTGAAATTGAATTTCACTTCACTGTGCAGTAAAGATGTTTACATACAAACATGCACATTAATAAGTAAGAATAAAATTAGGTCTTTTAATTTAAAACTGTATTTAAATTTAAATTAACAATTTGGTACAATGCACATACATGTTTTTACATTGTACTTATATGTTTTAAAATGCCAATATTACATCTGATATTAAATTCTGTTCTTAATTTTCTGAATACGGTTGACCCATCTCTTACACCTTTACCTACCCATACCACTAAACCTGTCCCTAATCTACCTGCATGCACTCTTAATAGCAGCGTTAGTGTTTTGTACAGTATGAGCACAGGAAATACATTGTACTTATGCTTTGATGCAAGGCCACCTAATATAAAGCGTGACCTATAATTTAGTATTTGTAAGGTGCATTCAGAATTCGCTTGCCTTTTGCAAACATACAAATAAATAAATAAATGAATTGCTTGTAATGGCACCAGTGCTTTGATGTAAATCGTTTTAGCATGCTGGTGACGCAGAGCATGTATGTTCTGAGCTTTATCTGCAGTCAGCCGTGTTGAAGTATGGCAGCACTGCTCGTGTAGTTTTCTCCCGTCAGTCTCGTATTATTGTCATTAAAAGCGTGTACTAAATGTCAGGAAGCCTGATTTCCTGACGGCTCTAAACACGTGTCAATATGAAAATAAGAGGTGTCAGAGGATAATGGTCAAGGAGGAGGAGCGGGATGTCCACGTCAGGTCTCTAAGAGCCGCCGGCTGCTCTAATGGAGCCAGAAAGTGGCCGTGTCATTCCTGTCAACATCTCCTGCTTTAAGCCAGTTGTTGCCTTCCAGCCAGGCCTGTAATTCTGTGCCATTAAAAGCTGGGAGGTGAGCGGCTCCCCAGCGGTGTCAACAAACGCCCCCCTCCTCAAGCCTTCTTCTGCACACTTTCTCACAGGAAACTTTGGGCTCGGCGTGAAAGCATAACCACTGCTTGTGTCACTCCAGCCGTCATAAAGTCAATCACTGAGGGAGAATTACAGGGCCGTCAATGTCACACGCTCCTGATTTCCACCACATTGTGCTGCTGGTGCAGGTCTGTGCTGGAGATCATTCTCACCAGGAACATCTCATGCAGAACTACCTGAACTGGGCTTGTGTCGGTGCACAATCATGAGCACATGAAAGAAGAGAACAAGTGGCAGTTAATTGCTAGAGAATGTCCATAAAAATGCAAAAATATTTGACATAGACTAACATAACCGGAGATAGTGACTCATCAGCCAATCAGACTGGAGCTTGTGATTTTCAGAAGTAGCTTGAGGCAAAGAGGAGCTATTGCCTTCTAACAGAAAATATTCTTTATGCAACTATAAAAACACTTTCAGTAGAGGTTCTGTTTTGTTATATTGCTGATATTTGAACATATACACTCTTATTTATTAACAAGATCAATGCTTTAGTCAATCAGTAATTTGAAATAAATGAAACCTAAATAGTAAGATGAATTACAAAAGCACATTACAAAAGAAAGAAAGAAAATTAAACAAACGGAAACTGAAACTAACAAAAAAAAAAAAAAATTATTTGCCAGCTGTTATCAGCATTTTTGTTTATGTATATTTTCATGGCCCTCAGAATATTTAGTTGTGTGAATATCTGAACATGCAATATGTCAAAAGAAAAACAAACCAAAAAAACCCTGTTTTCTTATAGCTTCATGTATGTTTTTTTCAGCACTTAAATGTGGATCAGTTTTATTTTAAACAAAAGCAACATTTTGAACAATAAACTGAAAGCTGTTTCATCCAGATCGGATTCAGAATGACAATCAAAACCTCTCACTCGTCAATAACTAAACTGAATCAGTCTAGTAAAGGAAGCTGGGGAAGGTCTGATGTTAAAAACACGTGTCGTCTGGGCTCTCCGGGAGCTGTAGTGTGATCCGTGCTGTTTTATGCTGCAGATAAACATGAGCGGAGGCCTGTCAGAGTCACCTAAAACCACAGCGCACTGAGAGATGTAGAAATGAGAAACACCTGCGTTTCCCAGCGTCCCACAGCCCCGTGACCAATGGGTGAGGAGCAAACGAGGGACGAGGAGCTTTAGCCCTGCTGTAAACACTGTAGCCATGATGAGCCCAGTGTGCTCGAAGTCTCCAAAACTCACACCCCAGTTCTGCATTTCAAAATGTTCGGTCAGAGACCAGGAGCTGTGTGTTATCTGGTACAATTTAAAACTAACAGTTATCACCTTACCAACCCAGCTGACTGATTACAGTTACAACTGCATTTTCTGGATTTTGTTAGTTTTTCAGATATGCAAATTCTCAATCTTTTTTACAGAGGAAATTCATCTCATTTCTGTCACTCCTTGAAACAGACAGAAAACACTATATTTGCACAAGTTTTGGAGGGATTCAAACGTCATGTATAATCAAGTAAATTACATATGAACTAATCTCTCTGTCAAACCTTCAGGATGTCGACACGAGTAAAAATGTGATTTATGGCTTGATGTAGGAGAAAAAAAAATCATTTTGAGAAAATTGCCTTTAAAATATATATTTTAATCAAAACCTACTGACACAAATAGAGAACGTGTTTGTTTGTTTGTTTTTTCCACACCAGTCTGAAAAACCTAAAAGCCCAAAATCTCTAATTTGACAGGTGCGTTAAAAACGGTGTTTTTGTCTGCAGTGTCTCCCCTTAAAGATGAATTTTGCATGTTATGCTTTGCCATATTTGATGAGTTTTATGTGTGAAAACAAGCTTTAAATCTATATACTAAAACTATACTCGATTCATATGGTTTGCTTTTACAAAAGGTTCGGTGATAAGGTCTTTCAGCGGACGAGAAACGTTTGAGATTGACGGATGAATAGAAGGCTAACGGGTTGAGAACACCATTACTGGGTGAAGCGACGCTTTTTAAGGAGCGTAGCTGAGAGTATTGCATGTTTCAGGTGTTTCTGCGTGTGATTCAGAGGGTTAGAAAGCGTGTGGAGGCAGTTGCGGGCCGGTTTCTGTGCAGTCGGCAGCGACGCTTACCTCAGTGTCAAGTCAGATTACATCAGGGTTTGTGGGAACTAGTCAAACATCCCGCGACAAACACAGGCTGAACATGTTCGGTGGCTGAAAACAAACGGCGTCGGGGTGTAAGTTGCTGTTTGTTGAGGAAGTGTGAAGCAGCCTGGTGTGCGTTTCTCTCGGTGGGGTGAAGGTTACTGAAATAAATATTCCAGCTCTGCTGTAGTGTTTAAAGACAGTGTCAAACAAATGTCCTCCTCTCCAGATGAGCGCTGTGAACGCAGGCCGTCTCGCTGGAGGACATCGTGATTAAAAACATTTGTGTCCTCAGCAGGCCCACCCGCTTCAAAGCCCAGCGCTGCGTTTTCATATGAAAGCCAAGAAAAGAGGGTTTTTATCTTCCCTCGCTGATATTTGAGGGCTTATTTTCTGTGTGGTAACACAATCTTGTGAAGTGTTTCTGTACGCCGCATATCCAGTGATGTATAATGCCTCAGACTCGCAGATGATTTCTGCAAAGCAGCGTCAGACGGCAGATCAAACTTGGAATTTCAGATGCTGGATGAAATAAACTGTAGAAGAAAGTCGCTAGGCAAGTTTCTATCCGTCGACAAAATGAACATGCGTTAAAAAAGCTAAAGGGGTCTTTATTGTGCCCTTTCGTAAAGTCCTGATTTGGTTTTTGAGGTGTACTAGAATACATTTTCATGCTTGAATATTGCAATAAGGCATTATTAATGGCCTGTCAGTGGGAGGGATTATTTAAATGAGGGTCTTTGTGACGTCACAGTCTCTGGAAGAACAATATCTAGTCCCTGAAAAGTGTTTACAGTGAACTTTGAGTGTTCTTTGTGCTCAAACCACAGCATTACACACTAAAGTTGAAAGCTATAGGACCCCTGTTTCACAAAAGCTTCTTTGCGACGAAAGAAAGGTAGAGAGAGATGGTTCTTCAAAGGATCTTTGACTGAATGATTCTTTGTGGAGCCAAAACAGTTCCTCTGCAGCATTGCTTTATTATTTTTAAGAGTGTTTGTTAATAAACATTTTGATGTGCTAAAAGACATTCACATAAGATCTCTTGGATGGAAATGTGGCTGTCGCATCAGTCCAATGGCTGCAAGAAAGTGTGTGGTTGCTGACATAAAAGTGAAGTCTGTAAAATCTTTATTGATTTTTATATTTTTTCAGCCCCCAAACGATTCCCTTGTAAGCCACGTTTAGGGTCTGACATGCTTTTTGATTACTGGAAGTGAGAGAAACAGACCGCTGGACTTGGGTCAGGTTCCAGTGTGAATGCTGTTCGGTGTGTGTGAATTGGGCGTTAGTGGAAAGCGCTCAGTTTTCTCCTGGAGGTCAGCTGCTGCCATGGTGTTTTTCTTGCTCTGGCTCTGAGTGAAATCTCTTCACGCTGTCTTCTTCAGACCCGTGAAAAGCACTTTCTGGTGTTTTATCAGACGCGTGCGAAGCCTGCGCTAAAACTTCTGTGACAGCGTAATAACCGCGTGTTTGTTTGGAGCGAATGTTTGCCATTTCACTCATCCCTGTCTCTCTCTCAGCGTCTGTCTCGCTCTCTCTGGCAAAATTAATTACTGTATGTTCTGCTTTATGAGCATGTCAGAGGGAGATGATAAATGACCTGTAATATCAAGAGATTTCGCTGCTAGTTGAAGACAGTAGATCCACACACACACACACACACAAAGCAACCGCAGACATTAATCAATGGCCTCATATTTGTTATTAACTTACTAGAGGAACGATCGCAGCCGCAATGTCATTACCAGCGGTACAGGCCCATAATGGAGGTGAACTTTCTGAAGGCCTCCATATCAGATGAGCAATCTGATGTGATTACAGCACGGCGTGTAAATCTCTGCCCTCATTACGCTTTCAGAAGAAAGTGAAACATCACGCCGTGTTACGCTGAAATTCATCTTAACGGGATTTAACTCAGCACCTCGCGGACCCAAATACGGCTGTTTAATGGACCCAAATATGACTGTTTTATGATCTTTGATGGCTCCATCAAAACACGCTCGTCGAGACGCAGGAATGGCGGTCGTGTCTCCTGAAAGCAGCTTTGAGGAAGCAGATTGGGAAATAAACCCGCAAACGAGCCAGCTTTATAAAGAGGTCAGAGAATGAGAGACTGGGCGTCACCTGCAGTCCGTCTGTCAGCAGAAACACAGAGAAACCTCAGGCTAGAGACTCAGCTTTGATTTCACATCACATCTGATGATGATAATGAACCATAAAAGAGATATCGGCAAAATAAAACGGTTAAAGGGGAAGGAGTTTACTGCAGGCCATGTTACATTTGCTCCGTGCCTGGGATATTTTCCTCTTCATTGATTTTTAGTGATGATTGCCTTCCTTATTCACGGAGAGAAATAATCGGCTTTAGGCATTAATTCATGGCTGTGATTGCACTGGTCAGTGTTGACAGATAATATAATAGGAAATATTATTTTGCCAGAGCACCGTTAATAAAGCAGCAACTAACACTTCTGTTGTGTGAAGGGCGATGTGTCATAATGCATTATTTATGTTTATAGATACATTGTGAGCGTGTACGATTAACCTCGTATCTCATATTTTTGTTGTTTAGTCTTTAACAGAAAATTAGTTTTTTGATATCAAGTGTGTTATGTTCCTGACTGTCTGACTTTGGAGACGTGTATAGTATGACAGAACATGTATGAAATACCATATTATTGTACAAGTGTTATGAATATATAACAAGTCCATTTATACAAACTTCATAAACTAAACAAAAACTTAAAGTAAAATGGTTACACTTTATTCTGAGAGCCCACTATTCTACTAACTACGTGTTAACTAATCCTCATTAATTCACAACTACATGTCTACTAACTCTCAGAGTAGACTAGTTAGGGTAGGTTTAGGGTTAGTAGATTAAGTTTCAGTATGCAGTATGTATAGTATGTAAAAATAAATAAAGCAGACAGTCTACTGGTACTCTAATGACTGCTAGTTAACATGTAGTTACTTGCTTACTGTAGTAACTACACGTGTTACCAGCAACACACACCCAATGCATGTTCTTCGATCATAATTTTGTTAAACATCACATCTTTTAGGGTCGCTTTCTTTGAACAAAGTGATTTCAAGGCATGTAATGTCTTAATTAAATAAATACAAGCTTCTCAGGAAGAAAGCACCATAAGCTCCTATAATGGGGCGACTTCAACATCTCCGGTTATTTAGATGCATAAATGGACATGCATACTTTATGCTCTTATTGTCTTGACTCTCTCAGTGGTGTAGAAGAAGTGCATGCTGGTGCATTTACACTAATGGAAATCATTTTTGCTTTGCATGGAACTACTCTATTTTGAGTGACTTGACTCACTGTACAGCACCTTGTCACCAGCCAGGACTGACATGTGTGTGAGGCTTCACTGATCACAGGTGCATCAGAGAGGTGAGGATGAGGAGGCCGTAACTGAATCATCCCGCGGCCTCACACAAACCCCTGACGCCAAGAGGAAATAATCAGGGCGAGGCGTTCAGAGGAATGCAAATATTATTTTCCGAGCGGCTGCAAAAACAACAACAACAACAACACACCCCCGTGATGCGACGCGCGCTCCGCACACCCACAGGCCCCAACCAACCCTACCCGAGCGCATTTGCATAAAACATTAAGCACAACAAAATGATTACACCTGACAAGTACAGCCGCGGGAAGAACATCGCCAGTGGCAGCCGGCTTCTTGCGGATCGCGCAATCGTTTCCTCGGCAAGCGCGCGCTGCGTAACCGGCTTTCCCAGCGCCGCTGCCAGCGATTATCGCGGGCCTTTTGTTGTAGCGCGGAAGCCCTCCGCCCCGCGCTCAAATCCCATAACTCGGCCTAAAATCAGGTTACCCTGCACCTCGCTGATAGGGCATTGTGACTGATATGCTCAAATCGATCTGAGGTTGGAGGCTCTTGTTCGCGCGCGCGTCCGCTGTAAAATCGCGCCTCTGCTGTTTTGCATTCTTCTCTTAAATGTGGGTCTTGTAATGCAATTAAACGGCGCATGTAAGCCGCCCCCGCGTCCCCGCGCTATTGTCTCACGCACAAAACGAATTCATCTGCAGTCATTTTTGACGCCGCCGTTTAACCCGGGGTGCGCTGAAATAATTCGGGCAAATATTGAGCAGAGAATCTGCTCGCCTGGCTTGTCAGCGCCGATGCAGGCCACGGTTCGTCTTCAAAAAGATGAGCATCAAAACATTAATATCCTTCTTTTTCATTTGAGTGAGGGATGAAAATCCGCAATGTCGAGCTCTCGGATGAAGGATGCTCCCAGATAAAACCGAGAGAGATTATTGAACACTTTCATATTTCTCCCCAGACAGCTGGGAGAATGTTAATATTTGGCGGAATATTTGCGAGCGCAAACTTCGGGAGCGCGAGCTGATAAGGGCTGACAGCGGCGTGACAGATGGTGTCAGAAACCCCGGTGACGCTGTCATGCTGACAAACTTTTCAAAGGCGCAATGTGCGCGCGCGTGCTGTTATTGAAGTGCGCTGCGCTCGCGACGCTGTCCCTGCAGTTCAGGAGGCGCGCGCCGCCGCTAAATGACGCGTTCGGAGCCGGCAAACTTTAAACGCGTCGCTTCGACGCTCCGTATGTCAAGCTGAGAGCCGAGAGGAAGCGTTACGGAAAAACCGACAGCCTTACGGTGATCTCAACATTAACTTTGATATGATAATTCCTCATTATTCCACTGTTAACTCTGCAATAAAAGAGGCGAATCAAGAGAGGATATAGAAACGTGACCCTGCGTGCATGCTTTAGGAAAGAAGCGTTCAGTCCTCAGCTCGCTGACAGAATAGAGCGCATCTACACCAGCAGTTCATTGCATTTAAAAACTCTGTCGAGGTGATTTGTGAACAAAAATCTGCAGACATAGGCCTCTGTGTAACGAGAGCCTTTTAGTGCAGTCACTGCAACACAACAGTGTGCTCTGCTTTCAGCATAAGAACAATGGGTAATTCAACAGCAAACCATGGCAAATGTTGCTTATATTAGAGTTTATTTCAGTTTCTTTGATGCATTTCTCGAATCCTCTTTAATATTTACAAAGAACTATGCGCATTTCTCAAAACAATTCATACAAACAGCAGCAAACAATGGATTTCCTGCAAAAGCTTGTAACTTACTCGAAATCTTTCTCAGAAGGAAGTATATGTCAACAGGGTTAGCATCGTAGTTGGGTGAAGTGGAACTAAATTACCAGGGCCGCGAGTGGAGGGAAATTTAATTTTCCTTTGAATATAATTTTAAGATCACAATAAATGCTAATATTTTGGGTAAATGTATCAGTTGATTGATATATTAAATGATGTCGTAGGTACAGTAGTTGTGAACCTCGAGCTTGTGCATAGAGTTCACAAACAATGTAAACTAATCCTTTGTTAGTGGAAGTCTAGATTCACTTGCATAATTCATGGAAAACTTACAAAAAGTCCAGAATAGTAATATGTGTAGAAATATGCTTGATGGTTTATGACAACTAGATCAACCGTTTACATTTACAGTACTGACTTACACGATCAACTACTCACTAGATGTTTTGAGGGGTAAGACTACAGCACAGAGAACTATATAAAAGATGAGGATGTAGAAAACTGGAGATATATGTACATAAGGTGCATGTATATACCAAACCGATCCAAAGTTGTTCAAAAGATTGCTTTTCTGATGAACAATAGTTTTGAGAATTTCATTTCTGATCTGAGAAGCGTACCAAAGCCACTGAGAAATACTGTAAAGATTGGATTTAAAAAAAAAGTTTTGACTGACGTTGCAGTTTGGTTGAAAATTGGGTTGTCGTCAGTTTTTGACATCATTTGAACATTAGACGTGGAATTTATGTTGAGTTTTGTTTTTTGTTTTTTAAAGTTAAAACAAAATTTAACCAAATATGAACATCTTCTGATGTTTATCCTTCTATCCTGCTGGGATAGCAAGTATAGGTCAACGTATTCTGCTAACCCTAACCTACCCTTACAGTCTGCTCTGAGAGATATAGACATGTAGTTGTGAATTAATGACAGTTAGTTGACAAGTAGTTACAAAGTTACTTCTGGTTAGTGGAATATCTAGTGGACGATCAGAATAAAGAGTAACCTAAATAAAACAAAGTATTGTGAAAGGCACTTATTTTGTGTTTCATAATAACACAGTGAACACATGCTGAAGTGTCTGAATAAAAGTAAATCTGTTGTAAGATGAAAATGTATTTGCTTGAGAAAATGGCACAAAAAAGCAGTTCCGTCCTCACTGTCAGAAAGCGTGCGGTCCTCTCATGAAGTGTCTTTGCACCAGGAGCTCACTGCATCTGAAAAGCGTGTAGAGGTGAATGAACTCGAGCAGATGCTTCAGGTTTCACACTGTCACGCTGCTCCACAGATACATGTGTGTTCTCAGAGACTCACTACAACTGGATCCTGCTCCGAGCGCTTCATCGGGTCCTGCAGAAGGATCAGCTGCTGATGGTTTCTCACACACAGCAGTGGCCAAAAGAGCTGTCCGGAGGATATTTGACTGACCTGCGCGATTACTGGCAAGAAGACAAATCTGACACAGTTAAAGTATTTAACAGATTTATTTTAACTAAGCTTTTTATTTTGCAAAGCATGAATACAAGAATATAATCATCGCAGTTTTTTCAGCTGCTCACACACAAATCCAAGAATCACACACAAAATGCAAACTGCCTCACGTCTCTTGCAAAATGAAGCAAAGTCTGAAAAAACCTGTCAAAGTCTGAGAATTAGTGTCTGGTTTTTCTGCTGTTTGAGAGTCATCTTTAGTCATATTTAGTAGGTGTTTCTCCAAGGCAGTACTAAAGAAGTTTTTAATCACATCATACAATTAGTTTTACACTCTTACAGAATCCTGGAGGTTTTTTTCTGTGTGTATGAGCGGTGGTTTGGAGCGGGGCGTCTGTAATCACCTAATCCAAACACACACTGCAGGAATCTCATTACTCCGCTCTACACTTTCATTCAGTCCTTATCTGGTTTCAATCAGCGCTCGCTCTCTGTGATTCTCTTTGTGTGGAAGTGAGCGAGCTTGTCTTGTCCGTAGCGATGCCTCGGTCAACAGTAAAAATAAGCGCGGCTGTTTCTCATCAGGCTCTGTGACATCACCAGACGGATGGCTGCTGTGGGAACGGCCCACGAAAAACGGCCCACATGCGAACGGACATTAAAACGAAACCCGATCCGGGCCCTGGAATCCGTAAGGTGCCGCTTTTTTTCCTTTCCCTCGTTGGCTTTTCCCATAGGTCAGGGAAAGGTGAGCGGCGACACCCCGGGTGAACCGTCTCTGGAATCTGAGATTAAAAAACGCTCGCAGATAACCAGCAGATCTGGAATTCACAATAACAAACCGGCCATATATCTACCTGTCTCCGGCCTTCCTCCCAGAGAGGCCAGCGGGTCACAGAAGTGGCTGCGTTCCATCAACGTCTCTCTTTTTTTTCCTCCTGAGGAGCCTGAGAGGGTCAAAAATAGAGTCCTGAACGCTGTTCAACTCTGCCTGTGATATCCAGAGTCCGACGGAGACGTTCTGTGTCCTTCCAAATGTTTCTTCTCTCGTCAAACACAAAAGCAGCCTGAACTGTTCTTCGACACCTAATGAAAGTCAGTGAAGACCGGAGACTAAGTTCACACCAGAATCAGTGACGTCATGCTCGTGCTGTTCTGAATGAGTTTCATGCTTCTGAAGAACGTTGCTAACCAAGCCAATACTGTGTAAGTCAACAGCTTCGTGTGAGAAATAGACTGAAGTTCACGAAAATGCTGGAAAAGAGCTGCTTGGACATTATGCTGTACATGACTCTTTGAGTGTGTGTGTACTTCAAATACCATTCATAAGAAACATTTTGTTTACATACTCACGTATGTGAGTGTATATTATGTATATGTACATACACATGAACTAAATGCTAAATGAACACTGGTGTGAAGTTATAACTGTTAAGACAGAATATTTATCGATTCTCTTTAAGCAGGATCTCTGTGATTGCAGGGTATTTTGGTCTCTGTCCCTGCTCCTAAAGCCAGGAGTTATTTCCGCCTGTCCAGATCACTTGATTATATTTAGCCCTGAAATCCACTAGAATAGAACAGCAGTAGAAATATGCAGAGCGTGATGGCACCAGCTTCAGAGGAGTGTCTCGTACACAAACACACAAACTATTTGATCCTGGAGACACTGGTCTGTAAAGGATGACTGCTAAACACACAGCAGTCTGAGCTATAGCACTGCATTTATTGAGCCGCCTTGCCAGAAAATACATTCTGAATCCTCTAATCCAGCCCTATTCGAATCATTCGCTTTCCTCTCAAAAATTGAATAGCAATAAAAATTGACTTCCTGTTTTACCTCGGCCATAAATCCAGCGTGTATCGGCAGACCGCAAACAGAAAACAGACGGCCAGGCATTTAATTATTGAGAACATTGATTGACAAAGTGATTCATTTTCTAAACGGTGCTATTGAGAAACCACATTTCTGCTATTTGTGTTCTTTCTCGTTTGAGATCTGGAAACCGTTTGCAATTCTTAAACCTTCATAAGAAAGTTTGTTAATTAGTGCTGGCAAACGATTAATCATTATTATCACATCCATTTTGTTTACATAATATAAAAATGTGTAAAATATGTTACTTTTGCAGACTATCTAATCTAAATTACATATAAATGTTGTATGCTGTGTGTGTGTCTTTATATGATGTATTATGCAAAGAAACACTTTTATTTTGTATTGTGTTTTGTAAAATTTGTTGTAAAATAGTGTTTAAGTACTTCTACTTCCCATCTACACTGTAAAAATGGCTGTGAATTTAATGGTAAAAAACAGTAAAAAATTCTACGGTAAAAACACGTTAAATGGTTAATGGTAAATTCACACCGTAATCTGACATTCCCAGAATTCCCTGCATTGCATTTGAAATTTTCTTTGAATTTGATGTTTTTTCTTTAAAAAAACTATGTTTCTTTTTTTTTGTTTTTTTGTATCAGTTATGTTTTTTAGGGTTGTATGTTCCATGTAATGTTGTTAAATGAATGTTTATTGCCCATTTTAGTTTAATAATGTTTTACCATGATGGTGCTTAGTGCTTGTGTGAATGACACTGAGCACCTTCTGTATGTGTTACTATTTAAAAGCTACTTGTAATAGGCTTTGGTTCATCATGTGACTTTCTCATAACCACCTACATTTGGTGCTTATCAGTATATTTCAAAGGTACGAAGCAGATTTCACTATTTTAATAGTTTGGTATATTAACATTATATCAGATATTATGGTTTCTTATTAGAAATTACTTTATTTAACTGTAAATTTAAAATAAAACCGTAAAACTATTGACAAAACAATTTTTTTTACATATTTTTCATGGTTTTATACTAGCAACCACAGCTGCCATTTTTTTACCATACATTTTATTGATTTCTTTTTACAATGTACAAGTTTTTGCCGTAAAAGAAATAAAGGTTTTACCGTTATTTAACGTTAGAATTTCGGCCACTCCAGCTGCCGGTATATTACCGTAAAAATAGCATTTTTTTTTTTTTTTTACAGTGAACCTCAGTGCTACATGCTTGTTATCGGCCTTTAGTTTTGTTTTCGGTGTGTATGCCTAAACAAACAGAGACCACAGTTTAGCTGAGAAATAAAACTCCCAGCAGGAGCTGAACTCTGAGAGGAGAACTGCTTCAGAAGAGATCTCCAGAGAAAATGCGTCTCATCTGCGGCCCAGACCCGAGAGGACGAGCGTTCTTCCTCTCTTCAGCTGTGCCCCACAATCATCAATAACCAGAGGCTTTGCTGGCATTCCCATGTGCAGCGGCGGGATGCTCTTACTGCTCTGGAATGCTGCGGAGAAATCCTGCTGTCAATCAACTCGCACACATTCTCTCCGCGTACATACAGGGCTTAAACACAGGGAAAACACTGGCCAGCTTTGGTTTGTTCCAGTGCAGAGTACATCTCCAGAGCACACATCTGCAGCACTTCCCAGTGTGAAGGGCACTGACTCACATAGCAGAGGCCTACACATATCCAAGAACTATATTCTCTGCCTTAGATTTATTAACAGAATATTGTCAGCATGCAGACTCAATCATGAAACCATGTGAAACACAAGAAAAACAAACGTCTTTGATATAACACAAAAACACTTCTCACATAGTAGTCAGACCATATGCAAAAACACATTTTACAGGAACTCATACTGATATTTTGTAATTGTCATACATCGAAAAAATACAGAAAAAAATGAATATTTGAATAAATGAATAAAAAAAATACATACAGGTGTGTCTGTATTTATTCACACTCATATATAATGTAAACAAAAAGTTGAATTTTAAATATGATTATTTATGATTTATAAATCATTTGACAGCAATACTCGTTTGCAATTTTATATATATATATATGTAACGCTCAGCTGGAGTTGCCAGTAGTGGACTCCAGCTCTAGGACTCTTTTTATGTGTTTTGTGTCTATTGCTTTCTAAATATCCCGGATGTTTCCTTTGCATTAGTCGCTGGTCAGTGTTTGGATGTACGTTTGTCTTCCCGTTGTCTAGCCATTCGTGTCTCCCCCTAGTTCTTCATGTTTCTATGTTCAGGATTTACCGTTGCCGACCCACGCTTCCCCTTTTGGATTATTCTCTCGTCTATGCCTCCTATGCTCCCAAATGCTGTTGTTGACCCCGCTTGTACTGACTCTGAACTTTTAATAAAGCTTGCAAATGAATCTGCTTGTCTTCCCGTCTCTGGTTCGTGACAATATATATATATATATATACATTTTAAAAACATATTTGTGAATGATGGACTTGCATCAAATTCCATAAATAACACACACACACACATATATATATATATATTCATTCTATCATATTTTTAACAAGAGCCTCATGATTGTTTGTATCTTGAAAGTGCTTGGGTCTCATTTACTTCCAGTTATTTTACCTATTTCAGTTGTTGGCATACAGCAGCTTCAAAGTCTTGTACATTCACAGAAAATAAATTAGTTCCACGTTGCAAAGTAAGGCGGATACAGCAACCTTTAACTATTCTGAATAAGAATTTAACAGAGTGTAATAATTCACACGTATGGAGTCATAAAGCATGATGCTCCCCTGGTAGAGGCCATGCATGTCCAGCATCATTGACAGTGAATATGGAGTGTGTATCGAGCACCAAAGCAATCTAAACGTATCATGAAGGACATCATGACGGGCTTGACAGCACTGAAGCTGAACATCTCTGGAGTGTCACACGAATGAGTTTGAATATAAACATGTGCAAGAGCTGAAGCAATGAACAACAGCTCAATGTGTTGTCTGTTCCTCACCTACAGCTGTCTTTATGGTTTAATGCATTACTGTTATAATGTTCCTGTGAAAGAGTCTGTAAAAAGATTGTGGGATACTTTAAAAACAATGTTCCTCAACATCAGATCGCACAGGCTTTGCAGATCTCATCACCTCATCTACAGATCCAGAGAAGCTGGAGGAATCTGTGTGTGTAAGGGACAAGGCTGAAGATGTCTGTCGGATGCTCGTGGTCTTCAGGTCCTCAGGCGACACTCATCACATGATTCTGTCATTGACGTTACTAAATGGGCTCAGGAATACTTCCAGAAACCACTGTCGGTGAACACAGTCCTCTCCTAAACTAAACTCTATCATGATAAAAGAAGACATATGTGAAGATGGTCCAGAAGCTCCTCGTGTCCTGTGGGCCACGACTGTTGAATGTTGACTGTTTCAAAGTGGACAAGTGTTCTGTGGTCAGATGAGTCTGAATTTGACGTTCTTGTTGTAAATGACTGACTCTGTGTCCTCCGAGCTAAAGAGGAGGAGATCTTCAGCGTGTTATCAGTGTTCAGGTATATATGAGCAGCTTCATGTTCATCACAGTCTGAGAGACAGTCGTTCGAATTTGTTACACTGTTAATTTAAGTTTAAATCTCTTATCTGGTGGAGGTTCTCTTCCTATATAATGTTAATCTTTTCATTGTTATTTTAAGATTTGAACACATATTCTCAAGCTTTGGCAATATTGTACCTTTGCAGTCATGCCAATAAAGCAATTTTGAATTGAAAATTGAATTGAGAAACCAGAGCTACTGCGATTATAAGCAGTTTATAATATATATATTACTTTGATGACATATTTACATTTATTCATTTGGCAGACGCTTTTATCCAAAGCGACTTACGACTTACAGGCGACTTACATATATACAAGGAAAGATGTCAGAAGAGCTTTTCCCCGTCCACTGATCATAATAATCAAACATGCAGCTTCTCAGAACCCTGCTGAAAAACACAGCACATGCTGGTCAGGTTTGAGCTGGTTATGAGCAGGAGCTAGTTCCTCAACCAGCTGCCATGCTTCAAAACATACCTAACACTAACACATGTAAACCGTTAACCGTTCTGGTAATAAAACAAATCATGCATGTTTGATTAGTCCAGTGTGCAAGGTAATGTTGAACCTAATTGAGAAGACAAGTATGCTTAATATTCCATGTAGATTAGATCATTTTATATCTACAGCATGAATGAGTTCTGTTTTCGTGTGTGTGTGTGTGTTTCCTAGCACATGGTCACCTCAGACTCCAGCTTTTAAAGGTAGTCCCATCTGTGAGTTTGAATATGGGCCTCTTTGAATATGACTGGAATCATGAAAAACTTCACTTCTTCTTCTTCTTCTTTTATAACAGTTCATAAACAGAAAGATCATCACTGCCACCTATCTCCCAAATGCCTCTATTGCACACACAACCACAAAAACCAAAGTAACAACACATTTATAAACTAAACTTGATATCAGTATGTATTTTTGTTTATTCTCTGGATCTCACATGCCGTATTTCACCCCAGCAAACAGCATAATCTGGACCTGCACACTTGTTAATGAGGGATATACGGACTCGTCTCATCTCAGGCTCTGCGTGTGATGGAGGTGAAGTTCAGTTTGAGAGACAGAAATAAAGCCCTGGAGACGTGGGAATGGGAAACTGATCTGCACTCAGGGATCAGATGCTCATAAAGATCAGAGCCCTGAAGACATATTTGAGTCTTTTGTGAGTGTATGGCGCCACCTGCTGGATGAACAGGGACGTTAGTAAATCACATTCATACACCGATGCAGGGAATATAATATAATATGACTAATAACATAACTATAACATATATAGTTTAGAGTATCCAAATGATGCATCATTAGTAACCCTTTGAAATAATCAATAATTATTTTAGGTTTTTTTTGGCAAAGTTTGTGAAAAAATGTATTTTATTAAAAAATGTGGGATAAGGTGAGTAATGAAATCACATATTTTTAAATATATCTTAGCACAGCTATTTTAAACTGTTTAATCACACTCTTATGCAACATTGATAGGAACATTGACTTAAAAAAAAAAAAAAAAATCAGTAGCAACTGCCATTGGATTTGTATTGTCTAGCTAGGTCACTATTGTGACCATCAAGATTTTGCTCACTCTATGAGCATTCTGAACAAATATATTAAATAAATAATTAATAAAGATAATATGTACCAGAAATCCAGTGTTGGGCAAGCTACTTAGAAAATGTAGTGAGCTAAGCTATCAGTTACTCTACATTGAATGTAGCTTAAC
>JAUMHP010000072.1:20311224-20321490 GCA_032361065.1 Enteromius trimaculatus | reverse complement strand
ATCATGATAAAAGAAGACATATGTGAAGATGGTCCAGAAGCTCCTCGTGTCCTGTGGGCCACGACTCATTTAAAATGGACTGTTTCAAAGTGGACAAGTGTTCTGTGGTCAGATGAGTCTGAATTTGTACTTTTCTGGAAAATACTAAACCACACAATGCAGCGATTACAACAGCAGGACTTCTAGATGAAGAGTCCAGAGCTGAAGTGACCTGCTGCAGTCCAGATCTTTCACTTATAGGGTGTACTCACACTAGGCAGTCTGAACCGTGCCCGAGTGCGTTTGACCACTAAAGCGCGGTTCGTTTGACTAGTGTGAGTGCTCCGAAACGTGCCCGGGCGCAGTACGTTTAGCCACCCCTGGCCCGGATGGAAGAGGTGTGCCAGAGCACGGTTCAGTTGGACCCGGCGCGGTTTGCATGTAGTGTGAGCGCTAACCGTGCTGTGTTTCACACAGATGTCTCCGCGAGACAGAGCAGTTATAGTGGGAGAGGCTGTTCTTTTGAACGGCTCTTTGAAAGGAACAGATCACTAAGATTCGGATCCCCTCAAAGAACCATAAATCCCATCCCTAGCGTCCAGCAAGAGCGCCGCTCTTCCTGTTTATCCTGAAACCGCCTCACCATAATGATGTAAGCGTGCTAAAATCATGTGAGTGCAGGCCAGAGGGGGAGTGGGAAGGGGGGACAATCGTACTCTGGCCCGGTTCACGGCAACCATGCCTAGTGTGAGTACACCCATAGAGAACATCAGGAGCATTTTGCAACAAACTTAAAACATATTTTATATAGATACATATATAGAGCCAACAACTTTAAATGAATATAGTTTTATATATAAAGATATAGTTTTATACAGTTTTTGTTTTATTTTTTGTAATGTTGTTATTCTCCTCACTGCTGGTTGTTTTGGTTCATGGTTTATGGTGAACGTCAAAGACTTCTTTAAAATCTCAACGGGAAAAAATGACTGAAAAACACACATGAAGCGGTGCTGCTAATGCTCTCTATTGTTTAAGGTGACAGATGAGACTGAGCTGGACTGATGTGTTAGATAAATTACATCTTCCAGCTAGAACTTTGTAGTGTTTAAAGAGAAACCTGCTACAGATTCAGTCAAGTGTTTGCCGTTCATTCAGCGGTACTGGGTTTGAAATGAGTGTGTGTGTGTGTGTGTGTGTGTGTGTGTCAGAGACGGAAGGTAATGAGAGGCAGAGCTGTCTTGCGCTGTCATTCATAACCCTTCATGTGTATCGTGGCGCACACACTATTTTAAATTATTCTGCAGAGCTAGCCACTATTTTCCTCCCAACAGAATTAATGAGTTATATTTAACCATGCATAGAACTCTAATCATTACCTGCAGCATGTTCGTGTGGAAGTCAGGTGCTCTGAACGAGGACTCTTTATACATGTGCAGTGTCACATGGGTATCATTTATATTAGTGACAAAAGCTCAGCTGTTCAGCTCATCCTGGTGTTGTGTGTGGTTTTTAATCAGGAGACAGTGGAGCCTTCCATCGGGTCTCTTATACTTCTGACTGCAGCAGAGACTGAGCATGCTCAGAACAGACGGTCTGGTAACATAATGGAGCAGGATCTGCTCTGATGATGCTCTGCTTGCTCTTTACTCTGGAGCGATATAATTCACAGCAAACATGATGGGAAATAATCCCATTTTACTAGATTCATTGTGCTTTTTTTGTAAAAGGAGTACACTTTCGCATACTTTTAAAGACTATATGTGAGTGTGAACTGAATGCAATGTTGTCAGACACTTAATTGTATATCATTTACAATTAAACCAAACTTTAAATGCAATTAGCTGAACTTTAGAGTGCTTTTTATGACCCACTTACTGTAAGTAGGATTAAGTACATCTTATAAATTATGTCATAATTACTTCTTTGTCTTTGAAATATGGTTAAAGTACTGCTGAATGTACTGACAAGCATTTATCATAAACTAAAATGCAATTTATTGTCATTTTTTTTAATTAAAACTTGTATGTCATATAATAACATTTATTAAATGTATTAAATTAAAATGTCATTGAATAATACACTTCAGTTCAGATGGCTATATTCTACTTACTAAAAAGTTACTTTACTACTACTCCTACTACTGAAAGTTAGTTTATAACTGTATCTCTCATCAGAGTAGGGATAGTAGAATAAAGTACAGTACTTGCAAAGTTACTTACACTATAGTCTGGCCATTAAAATAAAGTTTAAGCAATGATTAACCATATAGTCTACTAATAACAGTAAACTAACTTACAGATAGTAGAAAGTAGACTATCAAAATACCATTCAAATTATAATCCAGTGCTTTACTTGGGCTTTAGTATGTTAGTGAATATAAGTGTACTCAGGATGTAAGGACAGTTTTGTCACGTCATCTCTAGCTTGCAGTCACCACGGTTTGAATAAAGTGTTACCAGCAAAACACACCCAATGCATGTTCAATCATAATTTTGTTAAAAATAACATCTAAAAATAACAGTGATTTCAATGCACTTGATGTCTTAATTAAATACATACAAGCTTCCCAGGAGGACTTTTTTATTAATATAGCGCTTTTAGCATGCACTAGAATGCACTAGTTACTGTAACTGCAGCATTTCTAATTATTTATATATTTGTTCAGATGCATAAGCGGACACGCATGCTGTATGTGATTCATCCTGATGCTAGTTAGCATGTAGTTAAAAAGTTACTTACTGTTAGTTAAAAGTCTAGTTGAAAATAAAGTATTATTATGGCATCAATTTATTTAAACATTGCCTCCAAACTGTGTTTCTCGTGAACAAAGAAACCAGTGTAGGCAACAACAGCTCCATTAGTACTCAAATGTGCTCTCACTCAGGTTGTTTTCTCCTTCTGATTTGCCCCTTGAACCTTCTCAAGGCTGTGTTACACACCAGTAGAGAACTCCCCCTTTCACCCCATTATCAACATCCCTGGCTTTACGTGTCTCCGGGAGCCTCGAGTGCTAATGACTCCTGCGGCACGTTATTGATGGATGTGTATTTCTAAACAAGACAGATGAGTGCCAGCGGAGCTTCATAGCTGGACGGCTTCATTCAACAGCCGGTCCAGCGGGCATGAAAGAGCGACAGCCGCAGCCTCGGGCGCAGGTGAGCTCAACTTCTCAAATCACTCCGACGCATTACACAGCATGCGAGGAGCTGCACAGACCTGCGCACGGTGCATTCCCACATGTCTGGCTTGGATCCAGACCCCCTTCCAAAATATTTGCCCTCAACTTTGCCTGGTTTATTTACTCTGGAGGAATATTTTCCCTGAGCAACTCACAGGCTTAGCGTTTGGCAAATACACTGAGCGCATGAAATATGGGCACGAGGCTCGGGCCAAACGAGATGCATGTATAGGCGATGAACTCATGTAAGGCCGCAGAGAGCTTGGGCATTTTTGGACCAGATTTTCCGATCTCGTTGGAGAGAGATCCTGTGCTGAGCGGCAGGGGCTGCGGCGATGGAAGTGCTTTGGGAAGATAAATCCATCAAAGTGTGCATGAGGTCATCAATCCGACGTTTCCGCTCACTTTGATGAGTGGAGACGGGCTTAGCCAAACACGGCTCTCCTGGAGCACTGGGGGGCTGAGTGGACGAGGGGCCACGCTTGGGCCGGGGCCACAAGAGAGACGGGCATATTAGAGGAGCCCAGAGCACAGAGGGCTTTTGTCTGTCTCGGCACAGCTTGCTTGCTTGGGTTTCCGAGCTTTCATTTTATGAGCCGACTGAGGCCGGCGTTATGTGCCACTTGGAATGGAAAGTGAGCGTTTCACGTTATGACAAGAAAATTTGGGGCCGTTTTTATCTGTGCGTTATACAGTATATTGCTCGCTGGTAAGAACATGTACTGAAACGTCATGGAAACATCTTAATCACACCAAGCATTTTGCTCAAGGTTTGGTCTTGTGTCCTATTACAGTTTGCATTCAAGGCATTTGGACATTTTGGACAACTGATCATTCACTTCATCACCAACTGTTCTTATATGTTTTCTGATACGTTTTTTATTGTTTAAAGTGATACGTAACTTAATTTTGTTACATTCTTAAGAAGAGAAAACTTAATCTCAGTCATTGTGCATTTTGATTTAAGAATGCTTGTTCTAGAAGACAAGTCAAAAGTACTGAAGATGACTGTCTGCCTGATATCTTTATTACTACTAACTCTGAACCTACCCTAACAGTTTACTGAGCGTTAGATGACATGTAGTTGCAAAGTTGCTTATAGTTAGTAGAATGTCTAAAGTGGGCGATTAAAATAAAATACGACCCTATATTTTCTCACAAACATCTTTTTGAGGGTATGTAAACTTTATAGAGTTTTTGGATCTTTGAATTGGAACTGTGTTTTGTCTGCACAGAAACCAAAGTCAAAAACCTTTAAAATGATTCCACAGCTGCTTTGCATGTACTGCTATTTCCTTCAGGAACTTCAAATGTAGTTCTGTAAAGCTGTTGCCTCTCAGTATTGTCTTATGTCCACTACCAAAGGCTTCCAGATAAACCCTGTATTTGTGTTGACGCGAGATCCTGAGCATCCGTGTCTCCCAGCTGCATGCAGTCAAGTGAAAACATTTCCTTTAGAGCAGCAACCCAAAGGTCAGTCGCAGCACCTGTGTTCACGCCAAGGCTGGGCATCACATGATCGCACACACATATTCAGGCACCTCGGGTCATCCTTAACCAGTCAACACCTCCATCTGACCTCCCATTAACCCACACCACAGGAGATCCATTTCCACACAAGCCTGAAAGTTCAGCACAAGGAAAGCAACAAATTGTGCAACAGCGTTTTAAAGATTGTGTGTTGTGAGAAGGAAAAACTGAGGAATGATTTGTGCGGATGGTGAGGTTGATGATGCCACCAGACGGAGAAAGCGATACCATATGTTGGGTCACGTGTGTATCTGGTAAATATTATTATGAGGCAATGCTTCTCATCCTCGCGAAGGCACATAATGTGGAACAGAAGGCCAGTGGTTCAGTCATTGTCCACTGAATTAACCCCAATCAGCTTTGAGGAGCATCCTGACTTTGGGACGAGTGATGGTGGTGGAGGAGAGTACGGCAAAATGAAGAGCAATGGAGAAAGAGAATTCTTGAGCTTTGTCAGTGATTAAGATTGATTGGATCATCTCAGAAACATCTGGAGACAGGATCTTAAATACTTAAAATCATTTTCTCACCCGTTTCTAAAATAAATGAGCTTGCTTTTCCTTGATATGCAAACCTTTACCAGAAACTGCAGTCTATGATCAGCTCTCTACTAAAAGATATGTTTCCATCACATTTTATGCACATTTTAAAGTATCGCATCAGAACCGAGTGCTGGCAAGTTCTATATGAAAATCCATTTACTTGCAAAATACACACTCCATGTGCATCAAAAAAGTCATGTGACTTTGCACTATGGGACAGCAAAACCTGGCTAACCAGTGGACCGATATCATTTACAGCATCGGAAATGTTGTTATGGTCATTCTGAAAATTATTTTTATATAATTGCTTCCACCAGAACCATCCACCTCCGAAAGCAATAATTGTAATTTGTGTTTTAATGTGTTTATTGCAAGTAATTTATTATATTTGAAAATGACTATATTCAGTGGCTTCCAGTTTATCAGGAAGTGACCATTTTGTTCTTTTTGACTCGTTGGATGGAAACGGTGCTTATTCACAACTGCTCTAAGTAATGTTTTAATTTTAGGTTAAATTCGGATGGAAACCCAGTTAATTACACACAGCCAGTTGCAGCAGTATCGGCCTGTAGTTGTTAGGGCCGGCATCTCAACACTTTCTTATAGAAATTACCATGTCAGGAAATATATGCCTCATGTTACTCGTTGACTTCATTCTCTCCACAGTAAATATTCAAGTGTCGAACCTTTCAGATGTGCATGGAGCATGTTATTAATCAGAAGCCCGAGGCTCCTGTGTCTCTCAAACAGCACGTCTGTTCGATCTCTGCGGTTTCGTCCCCCAAACGTCAGTGCCGATGACAGGTAGACAGTCCTGAGAAGTCAAAGTGCCGCTGTCAGTTTTCTGATGAATATGCCCCGTTTGGTTTTAGCAGCATGCATATTCATCAGGCTGCTAGGCCACCGGGCGATTTCACTCCTAATTGTGTCCTCCTCTCAAGCCCTCCGAAGACCCCCGTGGCATCATGGGACAGATGAGGGGATGTCAAAGTGGATGCCAGTGCTTGTCAGGACTGCTCTTGTGGCTCAAACGGCACAACTTTATTCCAGCGCCCTGAGGGAAATTCTGAGCCGGATCCCGTTAGCACCGCGCTTCCGTTGCGGTCTTCATTGAACCGCAGGCCTTTGTAGAGTTTCAGAGGCATGCTCTGACTCGTAGCTGTGTCAGGTCGTCCCACATCAAGCAGAGTCAGCTTTCGCTTGATAACTTTCCTCGCTTGTAGTCTTACCTCCATAGATGAGCCTCAGCAGCTCGTCCTAAGGACGTCTCGCCTCGTTATCCTCATCCCCTTATCAACAATAACAGTACTTTATGAGGTGGCCATTCATCTTTTCCCGTTTGCCCTTATGCGAGAGGCCACGCTTGAGCACGCATCGGTGCTGACACCCCAGTATCCTCTCTTTACCCAGTGGGGTGTGAAAGACCAGGGCCGACCTCACTTCCTGTGGCAGAACACATACACTTCCTCTCAACCCGAGCGGAAAAACTTATGAGCAAAAGTATGGAATTCTGTTTCCTGCCGACTGTGACGACTCTCCCACAATCTTTTGCACCAATGCTGTTTTATTTTTAGAGCGCGGGTCATCTGATTCTTGGACGCTCCCCCATGCCGATACAATACATGAATGTGTCATTTCTCTACTGAGGCATCTCAGTGTCTCGTTTCATGTTCTCAGGTCAGGTAAATTGCAGAAATAAATCCAGAACCAAACCTGTGTTGTGCACTGAGTCACCTGATATCGAGAGCCTCCTTCTGTTGCACTGTCATCCATCCACCTCTCCAACTCAACATGAGATTAACCACAGTGCTCTGGCATGGGATTGTTTAACATAAGATAAGGTTTAGCACGGCCTTCTTATTGCACATCTTCGTCTTTCTTTAGAAGCACTGCAGCCTCCCAGAGGGAAGTGTCTATTGCTCAGAACATCCTCTTCCATAGCTCAGGAGACATGCCCTGAAAGATAGACCTGTAAAATAAATGGCATCTCAGATGATTTGATCAATCAGATTTTGTATTCACATTGGGTCTTCCACGACTGCTGGTTTTTACTATTGACTGTATGACACATTAGCATCTGATGCTCAATGCCAGTGAGAAACACAGTTGTTTGTTTGTTTTAGAGGTTATGCGAACAAACCAGTAGAACTCACAAGTCAATTATCACAGTATTGAATGGAGAAATTCTTTTAATACATACTCTTTAATTGGCCATTATAACTTGCTATTCAACAAACATGAGACACAATTAAAGATCTAGTAAAATGCGCTCAGTTGCATAAAATGCTTAGACAAGTATTACAAGTCATCTTTAACTTTTATTTTTGTCATTTTTTTTCTAAGTTGCATAAAGTTGCATTAGAATGTAGCCTTACCCCTCGGTTGACGGCTACAGTAGTTATCCAGACTAGTTCTTAAGACAAAGTCTTAACATAAGTATATGCAACTGGCCCCTGGAAAATAAGGTAAAAGTAGGCCTATCTATTTGATCTATATTTCCAGTGATATTGTCTACTTGATTGAACAGATGCTATTTAAACTGAGCTGAACTGGATGATGACATCACTGAATAACTGAAAATATAGTGTTTACTATTGTGCTTTTGCATTATTGACACACTATATTCATATTTGATACTGTAAAGCTGCTTTGATGCAGTTTGTATTGTTAAAGGCGCTATATATATAAAGGTGATTTGACTTGACTCCACATTTATCTAATTGTCTATGAGAAACAGTCAAGATGTTACTGAGATATTGTTTGTGATTTGTCTTTCCTGCAGGTTGAATGACACCCTTCCTAAATGATTTTCCTCTGCCTTGAACATTTTGTGAAATGCATGTGACCTGCAGTCTAAGGTTAACTAATAATGCAGATATTTGAGAAACGTGCTTCCCGAAATGTATTGTATTGAAAAATGTGTTTCCTGGTTAACTAGAGATTCTCATCTCCCCCCATTCAGTGCTATCCACCGCTGTCAAAAATAAAAGTGTTTGCTACCAGCTTAAAGCGTCACATGACCCTCTGAGATCGAGGATCCACCTGCACTGACTGAAATGAGCAGAAAGTCGGTTCGAGGGCACATCCTTTGCAGCTGTCTTCGGTGTGGCTCGCGCTCAAGGACTTCTCCCAGAACCGTGTCACGAGAGGAAAGACAGCAACGAGTGGTGAAAAAACACTTTCTACGGTTCAGCCACTGCATTCTTCAAACATCTGTGGGCTTCGAATTACAGTAGACAACATTTGATGTGGATCAAAAAAGTTGTCAAGGATGCTTTTTGTTTTCAGGTTTTGATTTGCTTCAAATTCTGACTAGTGTAGTTCGATTTTGGCCATAAGACAGATCTCGAGTGAGTAATCCTTGTTTTCGTATGTGCTGCCAAAACAAGCATTTGGTTGCCGCCAGATTTGCACCTTAGACCGGTGCTTTGATAATCATCTGTCATAGCCAAGAAGAGTTGACAGACACCTTGCTCGGAATGTTGCGTGAAACTATTTCACAGCTCTGTGTCAAAGTTGAGCTACATCAACCAAATCCTCGCTAATCTTAGCCAGCAGTCAGCTTTACCTGACAGACAGGAACTCTTCGACGAGCAGCGCGTTGACATGTTTTCCTCCGCCTGCATGCTCAAGACATTTATTTGTGTTGGTCTTTGTTCACATGGATGTGCGCTGCTGAAAGGATTTTGATTGCCTGCGAAAATATTTAAAGCACAGCAAATATTTACGACATCGTTCATGGTGCGGAAACAATACGTATATTTGAGAACATTCTCAGGTAATCAGGCGTTACAAAACAAACAGGCGCAGAGAGAGAAAGAAGCGCTGGCTGCTGGACGAGATGATCTCAGAGGAAATCTGTCCTTATTTTGGGCTGCGTCGATGCGTCAGAGCAGGCGTCCTAATGTCCTAAACATGGACGTGTGTACCGTGAAAAGAGCGGAGCTCGGGATGACCAGTCTGAACTCTGTGTTTGTCCACCAGAGCATTCAAAAGGCATTGTGGGAAAAACACTAGATACTCTTTGTCAGCACTTAAGGTCTAAATGGCTGCGCCTCAGGATATCCCTTTCCTGACAGGAAGTATTGTGTCCCTCTCTGCTGTTTTAATGGCAAAGATAGCTGTCGGTGGGTGTTGTGAGGACACATGAACTGCATACAGCCAATCGAGCATCTCCCAATCATTTCATAACTACATTTATACTTTTGGTGGTTGCCAGGGCGTTGCTATGTGCATTGCTTAAGAGTTTGAATGTCACCAGGGTGAAATTGTTGTTCCTAGGTGTTGTTTGTGGTGTTGTGGGTGATTTATATAGAGTTTTGAGTGGTTGCTTGTGTTTTTGTGACATAACAAAATTTTTGTTCTTGTGGTTTCCGGGCGCTTTGCTAGATTATGGTGTGTAGTTACCAGGGCGTTGCTATGCAGGTTTTCAAAGACGTATGTTGCTAAGGTGTTCACATTGACATGCCTGTGGTGGGGTGCTCTTGCTGGTCAATGGGGTGTTTCTAGGTGGTTGCCAGGGCATTCTAGACAGTTGTTTAACTGTTGTGTTAAGTGGTTGCTAGCATTGCATGTTTTAAATAATTACTAAATGCTTGGTGTTTTAGTTGTTCCTGGGGTAGCTACAGTATTGCGGCTGGTTGCCAGGGCATTACTATGCCCATTGCCTTCGGATGTTGCCAAGGTGAGATTTTGGTTGTTGTTGGAGCATTTGTAGGTGGTTGCTAGGGTGTTTGTTTGGGTGTTGTAGGTTAGTGTTTGGTTGTTCCTAGGGGATTGATTTGCAGGATGTCAAAGATTTCAGAGGTTGCCAAGGTCTGTGCCGCTAGGCAGAACCTGATTTTGCCGCGTTCAGCGTGTCCCTGGATCAACATCTTTGTTGACCCTGGAACAACATTGTGATTAGCCAATCAGATCTGAAGAACCAGTTTATGGTTTTTGTGAAGTTTAGGGTTAGAATCAGTGTTTGGTGCTTGTACATCAGTGTCAGTCATCTATCATTTCATCTGATTTTAGGCATTACTCATGGGTAGG
>JAUMHP010000072.1:20289333-20299583 GCA_032361065.1 Enteromius trimaculatus | reverse complement strand
AAGTAATTAACAAGATTTTAAAATCTATACGATGTTTGATAGGGAGCCAGTGCAGTGTTGACAGAACCGGGCTAATAAATAAAATAAATAAATAAACCAACTCTGTGACGGAGAAAAGTGGAGGCGTGTTTTAATGAGCTCTTTTGTATTAAAGAATATCTCTTTGGTTTTGGTTTTAGTAACACTCCGAGGAGAAAGGAAAACTTGAAATCTCATCATATGACCCTTTTATATATTAAATCTAAGCTAAGATGAAATTTAATTTACAACCCATTTTTTATTAATTTTCATAGTTTTTGAAATTTATTTTTATAGTTTATAAAGTCAATAGTTGAGTTGAGTAAAAACAGAAAAACATTTAATCCAATCCAGCTGGGTCAGAATTATTTGGGATCATGGCAACCTGGCACTCGCTCAGAACAACATGAGAATGGTTGAAAATGGGTTGTGTTTTAACCCAGCGTGAATGCTGCTGAATGGAAGTGTGTGTGTGTGTGTGTGTTTACTGTGAAAGATCTTGATTCACATTCTCATCTGCTGGATTCACAACACACACACACAAACTGATCCGGATTAAACCAGTGTCCAGCTAACAACATGTTTCTAAGTGTGGTTTTTCAGTGTGATCTCATTGATGTATCTTGACGTACCATACAAACATGTGCTCAGTGAATAAACTCGGAGTGAGAGAAACACTGAAGACTTCAAATCAAACCCAAGGATGAAGAAAGCAGCTGTTTCACATGCTGTAGTTGAATATTCAGCATGTGGATGTAAATCTTGTTCTTGCACAGATTTTGTTGCTTCACTGTCTTTTACCAATTCACTTCAAGCCTTGGGCTGTGCAACTGAAAACTACTTCCACTGAGAGAAAAGGAACATGCACATCATAATTGACTCTTGGCATGTTTAATCATTAATGTCGAGATGCAGGATTGTCTGATGGCTGTCTAATCTAACCGGCTGCTGTTGAAGACTTTAATTAGCTGTTCAGATTGAACTGGTAAATCTCACAAAATATTACACTGATGCTGTTTAGAGTTGATCCTAAAATGACAACAACAAACTCATATGGGAAACAGCTGAATGTGTCTCTGGCTCATGAAGTCCTGAGCCTCATTTTACACGAGCGATAAATCCTTACGGAAGATTTTCACAAATCCATCAGAACTGATGTGACACAAGAGTCAGAGACATTTTAAAGGAACAGTTCAACTAAACATTTAGATTTGTGTAAATGGGCATCAGTGTCTCACCAATGGATGTTCTGCAGTGAATGGGTGCCGTCAGAATGAGAGTCTGATAAAAGCATCAGAATAATCCCCAGCACTCCACAGTCCATCAGTTAACATCTGGAGACGACACAAGATCAAACTAATACAGCATTAAGATGATTTGAACTCAAATATGTGTCTATAATTCATAAAAACTCTTCCAAAGTGTTCTGGTCTGAATCCGGAGAAAAACTTGCACAGATCAAGCAGCGTTTACAAGATGAAATAAAACCGTTCTAAACTAATATGTGGATGGTTTTTAATGTGAGAGATGACAGAAGATAGACTTTTTCACTGCAGGAAGAGTTGTTATTGGTTCATGGACTCTATGATATTTGAGTTAAAATCATCTTAATGCTGGATTAGTTTGATCTTCTGTCTTCTCCAGATGTTAACTGATGGACTGGAGTGCTGGGGATTTTTCTGATGTCTTTATCAGACTCTCATTCTGACGGCACCCATTCACATCCATTACTGAGACACTGATGCAGAGACACATTTCTCCAGACCTGATGAAGAAACACACTCCTCTACATCTCAGATGCTGTAGAAACACTATCCCATTAGTGCTAGTAGGGGTATAGACACTGTTAATACACAAACACTTCTATATAAGAGAACATTCAGAGCAGTTTTCATAAAAAGCAGTAACAATAAAAAATGTTTGCAATACAACTTATGTCAGAAATGAGTCCTCTGTTCATCTCATATGCTGTATAAAAATACATAAATGAGAAATGAATTAATCAATGTAATTAATAATTAAAATTAATTTGATTAATGATTAAAAATGAGAAGTGTATATTAAGGAGCCACTAAGTGTGACTGATAGATACTAATTTACAAATAAGAAAAATCATATTAAAAATATGAATTAAAAACTGTAATTATTAACTAAAAACTGTTGCTGTTAATGTTTAATTTCATTTGTTTAATGTCACAAATACACTACAATCCACCCTAACTCCATGTTTGATATTTTCTGAACATCACAGGATTTCTTTAAAGTTTCATTTGCTGTCTGTAAGCTTGATCACACAGTTCAGTGTCTGTCCAGAAATTAAACACACACACACACACACTGAGCTGCGGTGAGAGAGTCATTGATTGTGAATGGCCTGAGGAGTCCATAAAGCCCTTACAGTGAACATAAACATTTTATCAGCCTCATCCAGGGGTTAAATAGACTGCGGCTGTGTGGCGGTAATGAGCCTCCTCTCTCTGTGCTCACACATAAACATTCCTACAGTCAGAGCGGGATCTTCAACACCATCACAGCTAGACAACAGCAATAAAATACGATAAGAACTCAAGTTCATCTTGATAATGTCAGAGAACTTTGATAGAAAGGTATGTAATGAATTGGGCTGAATAGAATTTAAATATTTATTTAGATAATGCTAATTTAACCAATTACCAAGCAATGCTTCATTCAGTCTGTGGTCACATTAGCAATTAAAAAAAAACACTTTAGCAAAACATGCTCAGGTCAAGTGTCTGAATCATTTTTTATCATTTTATATACAGCATATATAACTTAAAAGAGCACACAGAATTGTGAACAAAATTAAAATTTCATACACTTAATTGCATATTATTTATGATTAAATATACACTTATTAATAATTGAAATTTATATTAAGTGAAGTTAGTTTAGTGAATTTGTGATTTTTTTAAATTATTGCCAAATCAACCTAAACACATAAATTTATACACTATAATTAATGATACTTTTACAACAGTTTTATGGGTTTAATCAGATTAAAACGAAATAAAGAAATATTAAATAAACATGATTTAAAATGCACTTTGAAGTAAACGTCTGACATTATTACAATTAGTGCACTTATTTTTCCACAGAATAATAGACTTTAAAGATTTGAAGTGCACAATTAATATTTTTTACAGGGGTCAAAAGTAAAACAAATGTCACCTGCTAGAGATCCCTCAGACTCTTCACAGGAGGGAACAGAGGACTCGCATGTTCTTCAGAGAAGCGATAAACATTTAGTCTGTGTATTACAGCTCAAAACATCCTGTGCTCTCTCTGAACACAGTAAAACCCAGCCAAGAACCAAACGAGTGTGGAAGGATTTAAAACACTCACATATGTGAAAGAGCTCCTTTATTCACTGTAGAAATATGCTGCTTACTGCACTGCGGCACTCCAAATTAAAAACGACAGAACGGAAAAACAAGCTGATTGCAAATTTAATTACTGCATCTCAATTTATTTTGATATCTGATATGTGAGATGTTGAAACATGCTGGAGAAATGAAAACCATCGCAGAGAATGCTAGATCGTCTCCGAGATATGCAGAAACATGTGGAGGCGCTGCAGCAAAACCACAAACAATGATCATTCTGCTAAACAGTATTTTTGTAGATTTAATTTATTGTATTTTACATTTACTCTCCATTAACAGTCAGAAGCAAAGCATGCTGGGATCAAATATTTGAATATTAGATTTTCTCTTTGTCTTAATTTCCAAATATATTTGTATGCAGTGTTGGGAAGGTTGCTTTGGAAATCTATCATGTTACAGATGACAAATCTCTCTATTTAAAATGTAATAAGAGGTGTAAGTATTTCAATTATTAAAGTAATGTAACTGATTACTTCTGATTACTTTTCTAAATTTAAATGGTTAATCATTTTCATGCATGTACAGCAGGGTTAACCTTACAGTAGCATTCAACACTGATTATTGTCCAGATTATAATTAAGATTAGAATAATACGATTTTAAAGCACAGATAATTCTGAAAAACTGACTTGGACAACAAACAAACAAACAATCTTAAAAAATAAGGAAATACATAAACCAAAATAGGAAACGAAACAGTTATTGAATAAGCATGTGTCTTAAACTCATATTTTAGAGCATTAAAGAAATCGATTAAATTCGTATGTGGGTGTGTATGAAAAAAATCTAATGTAACCCCTTTTGTAATTGGTAACATTTTCATAAATAATTGAGTAATTGTAGTTGATTACAGTTACATTTGTTATGTAATTAAATGATGTAATTCTGTTGAATTCATGAAGCTAGTTACTCCCAGCACTGTTTGTATGTCATATATATATTATCAATGTATATATTTGTCACAGTATTCAGCTGGAGATCCTCAAAGCTCCGCCAGAGGGCTCTCCAGCCAATGCAAGATTACACCCACGGACTCCATTTCCCATCACGCTTCACTCCTGGACTAATTACACACACCTGCTACTCGTCACCACACCCTCACACTCATTACCACTAGCATAAAGGACAGTTTCTCAAACACTCCTGATGCGAAGTCTTGGTTTGCTCTGGCGATTATTTCCTAGCATTTTCCCCTGTGTTTATTTTCCCTGTTGCGACTTTAGGCTGTGTATATTAGATTGTGATTGTTTTCTGTGTGTCTCCTTGTTCTATCTGCTTTTTTTTACTGATTCTGCCAGTGTTTTCAATAAAACCTTGCACATGGATCCGAACGCATACGCCGCATTCCTGACAGTATTGCTATATACTGAAAAAGCTAGCTTCTAATATATGGAAATGTATTATGTAAGATTGTGCATTATATTTTTCCAGTATATTCTCTTATATTTTTGTTCTGTGAGGGTACGGTAACTTGTAAAATAAGGATTACTGAAGTGTGTTTCACAAGAATACTTTCCTGTTATTCAACATGTTACTAGCCTTTTCTTTATAAAATTTCCTAGCCTTTTCTGATTAAAAATTCTTTCAAATCGTACTTTTAGTTTTTCAGCTTGTGCACATGCAAACATGCATCTGTTTTCCTCCTCTTTCTCCTGTTTTCTTCTACATTCTTCTCTGTGTGAGAGTAAACAAAGGCAGGCCGGAGTGTGTGAGCTGACAGGTAAAGCACCATTACTAATTTATTTGTGTGCTCGTAGTGCACGTGGAGCGCGAGGGCCGCTGATGTCGGAGCTGTCAGTCCTTCATCTCAGCCGTCAGACGCCTGACTGATGTACAAGAGCTGCTTTGCCCTTCCTGTGGTCTTCTGCTGCGTGTCCTGACAGGCCAGCGTCTCACACACACACACCCATGAGACATCATTTATTGGTAGGAAACAAAGCGAGGGAAGAGAGCGAGGCCGGGGAAGTGAGAGCGTGCGGTGAGTGACCGCCGGCAGGAGGAAATTGACCGTTGCTCAGGGTTAGTAAACACACCTGTCTGGATGCAGGAGCCATTTTAACTGATCTCCAGCAGCAACGCTTCAGATTAGGAACACATCGGTGACCCTGGTGCACAAAAGCAGTAAGTAGCATAGCTATTTGAAGCAAAACTATTTTGTCCATTTTTTTTTTTGCCAAAAATCATCACTGATTACACACTATTCAAGAACTGCACACACAAATCTCCTCAAAATATCACAAACACACACTGTAAAAAATGACCTGTGAAAATGCTACAGTAAAAACCTGTTGTAAATGGTAAAAAACGTAAACTGACATTCCCAGAATTCCCTCAATATAATTTAAAATTTTGTTTGAAATGTATGTTTTTGACACTGTATTGATAGTAAGTAAGGTAGCTGTTGTTAATTTACTGGGTTAGTGGGTAATTTACTGGGTTAAGGCATTAATTAGTGATTAATAAGTACTAGTTGTTACAATTTGGTCTGTGTGCTCTCACCCTCAGCCACTAACTATCACCCCATCACCCCTGGACTGCATCTCTCGTCATGCACCACACACTGTCACCTGTTTCAGATTTGCAATCTCACACCTGCTCACAATCAGCCACACCCTCATTTACCACGGCATTGAAACCAGATTCACACAGCAACTGTCGCCAAGTCTTGATGTGCATTGCTGTCATTTCTGAGCTTTTCCCTAGTGTTTGAGTTTCCTGTTTACCTTGGACTGCATATCTCATCTCTGCCTGCCCTGATCTGTGCCCGTGTACCTCGGCTCTGATTCAGCCTTGTCCCTGTTACTCTGTTTGCCGGTGTTTTGACCCTGCCTAGTCCAGTTGTAAGTTTCAGTCCCAGAGTTTCAGCCAGGAGTCCCATGTTCCGCATGTTCCCGTCTCCATGATTACATGAATAAACAGCCAATATTCTAGTAATCTCTTTTTAAAATGACTCTTCTTAAAAAACGTGAGTCAGACCAACACAGTCTCATAACGAATTTGTACATATTCGTACGAGGTGCCAAATTCATGCTAATTCTTAGAACCTCACTCGTACAATATTGTAAGTTTTTTCTAAAACCCTGTGACGGGTAGGTTTAGGGGCTGGGTTAGGTTTAGGTAATTCGTACAAATTCATACAAATTGGCAACTTGTAAAATACATGCGATTTAGAGGAAATCATATGAATTCGTTTTGAATGCTTTTTGCGAATAATGTTGTCCTGTTGGACCTGCACTCCCGCGGGACCCAACACACCGAGTGCGGCGCGGGACAAGATATGATGGTAAATGCGGGCGCGGGCGGTAAGGTCCTCATGTTAGTGCGGTATGCGGGAGAATATAATTATTCGCGGGACTCCCACAGAATGGATTTATCTTAAAATTAATTTAATAAAAACAAATATTCTGTTATTTATTTAACGCACAAAAGCAACAAGAATGAATAAAGTAAAAACAATTTACAGGCGCAAGTGTGGAAGCTAATTCTCGCGTGGTTCATGCGCGGAACTATAGACTCACCTGCGGTTTTTTGCGGGCGGGAGCGGGACTGAAAAATTTGACCCACGCAGGTCTGTAGTGTGAAGCCGCTTAAATCGGAGGCCATGGTTCTCAGAAGGAAAAGGGTGGCCTGCCTCCTTCAGGTTAGTGGGGAGTTCCTGCCACAGGTGGAGGGGTTTAAATATCTTGGGGTCTTGTTCACGAGTGAGGGAAGGATGGAGGGAGAGATCGACAGACGGATCGGGGCAGCTTCTGCAGTAATGCGATCGTTGTACCGGTCTGTCGTGGTGAAGAAGGAGCTGAGCTGTAAGGCGAAGCTCTCGATTTACCGGTCGATCTACGTTCCTACTCTCACCTAGTTTTGGGTTCCAGGCATGTCCCACCGGGAGGAGGCCCCGGGGAAGACCTAGGACACACTGGAGGGACTATGTCTCTCGGTTGGCCTGGGAACGCCTCGGTGTTCCCCCGGAAGAGCCGCAGGAAGTGTCTGGGGAGAGGGAAGTCTGGGCGTCCCTGCTTAGACTCCTGCCCTCGCAACCCGGTCCCGGATAAATGGTAGAAGATGTATGTATGTATGTACATACATACATCAACCTCACTTGTACGAATTTGTACGAATTAGCCACCTCGTAAAATATTTACAAATTGCCATGAGATCAGGTTGGTCATGTTTGGTGGTAATGTATAACTCTGGAAGTGCTTTGTATGTTTAGTCTGTGTAACAACTGGAATTTACAAAAAGTGCACATTAATCAAGTACAATCATATTAATGGACTGCTCAACATTTCTATAGTCTGGTTCAGTATTAGTGCTCCTCTGAACCCTCCACCTCCCCCAGCACCACCTGTCTATTGTGCCTATCCATGCAGCAGCAGCATACCTTACATGCTCACAGCAGTTCATATTTACATGTGTATTTGAATGTTTATATGTGTATCAGATCTGGTGTGCTAAGACCAAACAAATTAACATACTAAAGATATTCTAAGTGTCGTCATGAACTTTCTATGCCATACAGTGTCATAAAGTGCAATAAATACAGAATCTGACAATTTTCTTGCAATTCAGCCGCTCCGCTTACAAACAATTTAAACAATTATCAGTCAGAGATTGATAGTAAATTTTAAATTTAAATTTGAAAATCATATTTTACAGTATAGAAACGTGTTTATGACTCAGGACATGATTATTATCAGCAAAAATATTGTTAATATATGACAATTTATATTGTCAAAAGATTAATTGTGATGAATTGCATCCAAAATAAAAGTTTTTGTTTACATAATATGTGCATGTACTGTGTATATTTATTATGTAAATATATATATATATATATATATATATATACACTCACGCATGTATATATGTAAGAAATGTGTATGTATATTACATATTAAATATATTTATATATTATATAGTCACAGAGATCACACGCGTCACAGAGATCATGTGATATGCGTGCATTGCTCGGTCATTCAGATTGATTATTGGAGAGAAATGGCTTGTTGAAGATAAATGGCTTGTACAGCAAAACCGTGTTAATGTGTGGTTACTTTAGTTAAACTATTATGATTTTTTTTGTAGTAAACCCATAATTAAAACATATGTAACCGAGTGCAGAAGTGAACGTGAGTAAACTTAACTGATACTGATATTACAATAGCCAGTCTTAACAGTTTACTGATCTGGCTCTTTATTTGTATTTATTTACTTCTTTTATATATCAAAATATATTAAACGTGCGTGCGTTAAAAGCATCTACGGCATATAGCGTTGGCCAAAACACACAAGGAAACGCGTTGTGAAAAATAAATATCACAGATATCACATTCGGAATTATTGTGAGAGAAAAAAACACACATGGCAGATTCGGATGGGATTAAAATCACCAAGTACATCAGTGAAACAAAACTCTCTCATGACCCCCTGTAAAACTAGTCCCGTCCAAATAGGGCTTTACTTTTAGTCATTATTTAGGTAGCGGACATATTCTGAATGCCTTTGCCAGAATTCAAATGAGCCATTTTAAGATTCTCAAAAGATTAATTTCAAAAGATTAATCTAGATTAAAAAATATCTATACCCACCCCTAATTTTATATGAATTATATGAATATAAATATATACATGTAAATATTTTAGTACACAAAGATGAACATTTATTTTGCATGCAATTAATCACTTGACAATAGTAATTACATTGATTTGATAAATTGTTTTATAGAGTTTCTCAGTGATCATGTCCTACAACTTGTGAAGGAAAAATTATTATTTGATGAAATAACTGTCTTTAAATGTGTATTTAAACACATGTCGCCTGTACTGTAGTATCAGTATGGAAGAATTTCCCCCAAAAGCCCAGAGATAATGGAAAAATTGTCACGAAAGACAAGATCTTTCCAATACAACCCTACACCCAAATATTTATATGAACATACCTGAAAAATCATTTCATAATGGCTGACAGTTTAAACTTTATAAGAATCAGATGCTGATCCAAAAACGATCAGGTATGTTCTGCTTAACACAGAGGTCAAAATGATCTCCAGAAAGCATCACTGTGTGTGTTTTGTGGTGTCAGGGTGTTCTGGGATGGCTCTCATTGGCCTGGTCTTCAGTCACGTGCTGGTTTGATGAAGAGGAGGTGAGGATGACAGCGAAGGCTTTGTTTTCTGCTGCGGTCGGTCTCCTCGGGCACTGCTGTCAGGCTTTGATCAGAGCTCTCGTGTGCTGACAGCTCCCCACCACAACAGAGAGGAATCGCTGTCCCGGCCAGGTGACGCCAGCCCCGTTCAGACCTGTACAATCACCTCTCATATACTCAACTACTACTGCTTCAATACAGTTTTTGTTTATTCAATTTCTAGTGAACATTGTTCAATATTGAAGCCACAAAACTGTTCATACAGACCGTATCATCAGCATGTCTAGTATAATGAAGTACTGTATGTGTGTCTTTCTGTGTGCAGTTCTCTGTGTTTCCCACACAGTCCACAGACATTACAGGTCAGGTGAACTGGAGACTGTGTGTGAATATGAATATGTGTGTTCGTCCTCCCTGTGATGGACGGACCAGAAATAGGACATCTGACACTGAGGGTGAATTATGAGCGTTTGGGTTTGCTGGGCTGTTTTCATGTAAGTCAAAGCTGAAGTCTCCATTGGATACTCTCTCTTTTATACCTCTTGTCTATTTGTGAAACTTGTCACTTGGCTCTCAGTGTGTTTACCTGAAGATATGCTGTCTGTTTCCTCTGCAATATAACATTGAGTGATTCGTCACGTTACACACTTTCAGAAGCAGTGTGATGTTTGATATATGCACAATATAT
>JAUMHP010000072.1:20270646-20285464 GCA_032361065.1 Enteromius trimaculatus | reverse complement strand
TAGATTTTGTTTTGTTTTCAGTTACACCAAGAAATATGAGGCTCAAAAAGGGGGAAAACAGGAATGCGCTTAAATACACAGAAATAAGTGGAAACAAAATAATGTCAAAGATATGCATGATACATAAAATATAAGATCATAGAGGTTACACCACACAGACAAAGAAAAATAGATCAAACACATAATCAACTGATAAACAATAAAACATAATAAATAAAATATATGAGAATATTTATATAAAACCCAAGCCCTTCAGTTTTTTGTTTATGTAGCAAAAGATTTAATGTGTGTTCACGTGATTATTATTATTATAAAGAGATCCCATCAGGTGCATTTCAAATCGTGCAAAGTGTGTGTGAGATAGCATGCATCTGTGTGCAGAGCGGAAGCTGCATGTGTGTGTGTGTGTGTGTGTGTGTCGACCCCACCCTGAGTCTCAGAGTCTGGATCATATGCCGACATCTCCCCCTCTAGGACGAGCTGTGTATGGCTCCGAGTCTCAAACTTCCTGAGTGTGTGTGTGTGTGTGAGCATAATGTGTGTGTGTGAGGGATCAGGCTCTCTCTCCACCCAGGGCTAGAGCGGTGTATGGCGGGTGATGGATGATCTCTCTCCATCAGTCTGTCAGGGCAGGGCGCTGGGCCATATGGAACTGGCATATGGACTTCATGTATAAGATGAGGGGAATGCAGGAGAGTGACTAAAATATACATTAAAGACATTCTCTCTTCTTAAAAATGCAGGGTTCATCAGTTTGGCGAGGAATATCACACAGCGGCTCCTTCACGCCAGACTCCAGCAGATGAATAAACGCCGATCAGACGTGAATCCCGTTTCCATCTCAGTTAAGCCCGGACTGGCTCCAAAGGCAAAACTACTTATTATTATTTCTATTATTTCTGATGCTACTCTAAAAACAAAGCTATTTTGCTGCTAATTAGCTGCTGATTTCCGAGATCAGGCCTGAAGCTCTTTTAAAATACACTTTATATTTCTGTTAAAAATTATACTAACGCTCAGTGTGAAGAGCTGCATACCCTGCACACTGTATACCAAAATACCGTTTTTCTCTGTTATATCAGGTTTGCTATCCTCAAAATTTTGCACTTGAAGTAAATGAGTGATTTGTGTGATTTTACAATTTTCATGCTCTAAACATTAAATCTAACAATGACTCAAAATTAGTTTGGCGTGCAAATGTTATCTTATATTTACCAATAACCCTTTTATCATTCAAAACAGTGCTGAATAATTGAGCGTAATGCAGTCAAAACTAAATCTGCAGCAATTTTTAGAAAAATGAAAATGATTATTTAATCTTTTTTTTCCCCGTGTAGCAGGCTGAGAAATAAATAAAATATTTAAATATATTTCAAGATATTTCTAAGTATTCAGACGTAAACACAACCTGATAATGATTCATTTGTAAAGCGCTCCTCAACATTGCTTTACACCAAAAGCACAATTATTTGGCAACAACCACTTCAAAATAAAATACGGTATCGGAGCGAAGCACAGCAAGCTGCGCATTAGAAATGTTTGCATTGGAAATAAAAGCACGGCGATCTCAAGCGTTGGAGAGTCCCGTCGGCGTCTCGTGTAAATAGACACTGATAGAGCCGGTAAGAATTAAGATGATCTATCTGGAAGTGGAATTCCTAATCACACAGTTTTCCTGCAGCTCGGGGCCTGCGGGCTGTCGGATCGGCCCAGGGGGTTTAATTCGATTGTTTAAAGGCCTATTTTAATTGGTGCTTTGTCTGCACAATCCTAAATGAGCAGGGACACCCACGGCGCAGTCCCGCCGAGAGTCAGGACGTCTTGACAGGCCCCATGGAGGTTCCTGTCCCAGAAAGCCTCAAATCGCCAGCCGTGTGACAGCGGCCCACGGTCTACCCATCTCCCCAATTAAAACTCAACTGTCAGAGAGGAATATGCCATCATGCGCTCGTCTGGGCTCCCGTGGGCGGCGCGGAAGGGGAATAGGAATGCACGCGGGTGTTTTTAGCGCGTGGAGCCATCGGACCCTGCTTCGGCGGGAATGCGGATAGGATTTGTAATTCTGAGTAATCGCTTAGGACGAGACCTTACACCATTTTATCTGTTCATGACTGCGGGCCAAAGTCAATACTCATCTTATAGTAATGAGCTGAGCATAACCAAGCCTTTTTATGAAAGCTCAGAGGAGTCAACCTGATGCTGCTCGACTTGCCTTTGAAAACACGGGGAAATGGCCAGCAGCGGTGCGCTCCAAACAAACACAGCCCAAAACAACCGGCCTCCTCATGTGTGTTCAGCAGGAAAACGAGCATGAAAAATTCAAGCGCTGCTGATTTCCTGATGCCGTTTTAACCCGGAATCAACCTGTAGGCAAACGGATTAGCGCCGCGCTTCTTCTGCGAGATGCGTAAACACGGGCCTGCCAGAGCCCCATTATTTAGTCAATTCATTGTGCCAGAAACTCACAATCGCTGATATCTGATGCCTGGAGATGGGCGTGTTATTATTTGCTCTAATGTCACTCTAAAGTCTTCATTCATGCAGAAGAGATTAGACAAACGCCGCTCAGGTGTGTGCCGACCCGATCCGTCCTCTCACCGCTAATCTGAGCCGCGGGTGAACATGCTTACTGAGAATGTGTTCCAGCACTTCACGCCTCTGGACGCTCTTAGCAGACGCAGTCATACGCCCTCAAACCCCTGCTGCTGTCATGTGTGTATTTATAGAACACATCCAATCATCAGAACAATGCTGCTGTTGTTCCCTAATGAATGAAGGAGCTTCCTCCTCTGAGTGCTAAACACCCAGGTTAAAAGAAGTACACTTACATCTCACTCATTTCGTACTTAATATACTAAAATAATTATTTAGTTGCTTCTTCAAATAAACTGTGCTAAAATGTGCCTTCAACATATTATCTCTGTATTTAAACAAATGTATTTAGTCTCCACTTAGTAGTAGAGATAACATGCTAAAAGCTCATTTACTGTAAGTTCTTCTTCATAATGTCCCAAACAAACACAGTTGAGTACACTTTGTTGATATCAAGGAGTGCTAAAGGTTCATTTTTAGCATATTAAGTACAAAACTAAGTACTTATTTAACCTGGATAGACAACTTTTATGTTTATGATTTTAAGCTAAATCTATTAGCCACCTAGCAACGCTTCAGCAACCACATAGCAACAATTTATAACACCCTAGCATCACATTGTCAACCACTCATAATGGCCAAGCAATTACCCTTCAACCCCAAGCCAACCGCTCAGAACACAGCGAACCACTAGCAACACCCTGTCAACAACACACAACACTTTAGCAACACCCTGGTGATCATTCTGAACACCTTTCAAAAGCCTAGCAACACCCTAGCAATCTCCCAAAACACCCCAGTAACACCCTAGCAACTACCCTGATCAGCTGCCTATCAACCTCTCAGAAACAACAATTCAGAAAACAATATCAACTACTTAGCAACATCCTGGCAACCACTCAGAGCACCCTAACAACCACCGACCCTACACTGCAGCACTAAGGCAGAGAGTTTGACTGTGTGCAGCATTTACAGTTTTCTCCAGACGCTAGGACCCATTTCTCAATACTTAGCTCACTTTTGCAGAACTCTTCACACGAGTCTCCTAACCAAGGTTCAGCTCGGCAAAGCAGTTCATTTCCCATTCAAAATACACTACAACTACCGAAACACTTCATTCAGCTCTCAAATAAACTCATTCTTCAGAACACTAGCAAAAAAAAACACTAAAAAAACACTACCAACATGCAGCATAAACAAGAACACATCTCTGTTTATAACTGCTATAAATATTGTTTATAACTGCAATATATGTTACTGGAATGAATAAGACATGATGCAGAATTCCTCAATATTTTATGTTATTTATTTATTTTAATTTTTAAGTTTACAGTATACAGTAGTAATGCTACTCTATAAAAATTCAACAGTAAAATGAAATAGTGCTGTTGAATTTTGCTCTCTTATTCATTTAGCATTATGTTATTGTTTTGAACATAAGTTTAACAGTTTTGAAAACAGTATGTAAGCATGTGCAGAATGAGCTGTTCATACAAAGATGTTTGGCAGTTGTTGTGTCTGAGTGAGAAAAGAATTGATGAAATGTGAGAGATGTAGTTATTGAACGCATTTTGTGCCAAAACAATGATAACTGATCCTCAGTTTAGCCCTCATAGACTTCCGTTGTGCTCACTGTGTGAAGAGTTCTGCGAAAGTGACCTAAGCATTGAGAAACGGGTCCTAGCGTCTGGAAAAAACTGTAAATGCATCTTAAATATTTGCTGTTTAACAGACTCTCTCAGAAACATCTATGTCTGAGTTTGGCATGAAAGAGGAGGATAATGGTGCAGAGCTCACACACCTCCAGCTAAAAACACAAACACACACACATAGTTCCTGTTTATTTAGCAACATGTCTAATGCTGCATTATAAGATGTCACTCGAATACTGTCCATTCATAGTCTAACATACACACACACACACATACCCTCCATCTGGAAGCCAGTCCATGAAAAGTGGCTTTTTCCTGATGGCTGGAAACATTTAGTCTGAGCGGAGTCTTCTTCTGCTCTCTGGCATATTACAGCTGTCTCCCAGCGTTTAACACACGGCATATGGTACCTAAGTACTATTGTTTCACTAGTTAATACCCCTCTTTTTCATTATCAGAGAGCACTCGTTTAACGTCAATCCCACAGAAAAAAAGAGGAAAACACATTTTAAATTGAGGGCTAGAAGCCATAAAGAGACAAACGCAGGCTTCTTCTCTTCCGCTGGCAGCGATGACATTCACATTCACAGTCTGAGAGTTTGTGAAGCTGCACCATCTGTGTGTTTTCCACTAATTAGTGCAAATGGATATAAATATTAAGGAAAGTGTTTCACATGACAAGCTGTTTCACATGTCTGTGTCAAGACTGTGTTTTTCTCCCTCCAGCTCGACGTCTTTACATTCTCAAAACAAAACAAGTGACTTTTATGATAGGCAACACTCTGACTGAACATGTACAATAATCATAATCATAATGAAATGATCGATTTAATACAGAAATCAAAATGGTGTTGTTTCTACTTTATCTATTTTTTGTATTTCTTTATTTCCGGTTCTGTGGGTACATACAGCTGAATGCAGTCTGAAGAGAAAGGCACGTCACAGGTGACTACAGACAGTAAAATCTGCTCTGAACTTCTCCTTTAGTCCAGCAAATTAGACGCAGAAAAGCGACAGCAGCCTAAAAACTAGCCAAAAAAAAGGAGTGAATTCTGGCCAGGACGCAGTGGTCCAGTGAGGAGGTTAATGTTTCTGCTCATCTAGATTGCTGTCAGTCGAGAGGGAAATGCATGTCAAACTGTAAATGAAAGCTGTCGCGTCAGCTCGAGAGAGAACGACAGACAGACAGAGAAACACAGCTGAGAGACAGACACCTCTGCTCATGTCCAGGACACTCATTATACAAATAATCACATTAAAACAGATTACTCCACTGATAGAAAGAAAGAAAGAAAGAAAGAAAGACCAATTTGTTATTTTACAAAGCAACTCCATGTCACTTTAAAATGAATCCTTTCGGATATAGAGAATCAGTGGGACAGAAGATAATTATTCCTCTGATCTCATGACAGGAGATGAAGATTACTCTGCAGTTTAAAGCGTATCTGTACCCATGATGAAGTCAAACATCTGTCTGTAGTGTGTTTCAAGTCTTAAAAGTATATTTGGGTACGCTTTATTTTAAAGTGTTCTTTTCACGGTATAATTATACATTTACAGTAAGTACTATTAATTAATATTAATAGTATTCATTAAATGCATGTACTTTCTATGCAGTTAGGACCTAGTTAAAGGTTACTTGCATGTAATTATGAATAATATATTGTTATTACAATAGTAAGTACATGTAACATGTAAAAACTTAAAAATAAGATGTTACTGTATCTTTTATAAAGCTGTACTTACAACAATGTATGTTAATGCTTTATTTTAAGGTGCCATAATACAGAGGTACTTAGTAATAGCTGTTGTACTGACACGAAATAAAATACTTATCATGTAAGTAAGTTGTAATTACAGTTTGTAATTATGTAGATATGTGTCACATATGTTACAGACCGAGATACACTTAAGTATTTTCAGTAGCTTATGCCTATGTACTTAGATTTATAATTATGATGTATAAAGTCTGCCACACATATTTGACAATCTTTTGGTTAAGTATCTGTGTAAGAGATTCAGTCTGTAATAAATGCGTAACAGTGGCTGTCTGTTACATCTACATCATTACAAACTGATCCATAATTTAGTTGCATGGTCAGTACCATGTTTTATGTAAGTACAGCGGTTACTAAGCACTTACTGGGCAATTAATCTGTATTATGGACACCTTAAAATAAAGTGTTACCAAATGTACTTCAGTCGTACTTACAGTAAGGGGGGCAAAAACACTCGATAGAGATCTGAAAATTTTATATAAACTATTATACATTTGCAAATAATGCACATTTAAGTGTCTGAAAACATGACATTTAGTACTTTGCACAATAAGTATATTATTCCATAATAACAGTACTTGTTAAAAGTATGCTAGTGTTCTTTAATGAGACTGAACGTAGATGTTAAAGCTGATTTTAAAGCAGTTTGATGTCCTGACGAGTGAAACACTGTGACGAACATTGATCTTTTTGTTCGAGCCATTGTCTGTCTCAGCCAATCACATGAGTTTAGGGCAGGCCTCTCTGCTCCTCTGACCAATTGCATTATTATTTTTGTGTTTCTGTTCTGTGACTTCAGCTTCAAGCAGAGCGGTTCACAGAGGCCTGAGCAAAGGTCAGGGTTTTTTTTTTTCAGGAGTGTCTGCTAATCGCCGGAGCTCCTCCTTCCATCAGCGGTCATTACCCACGGCTGTCAGGTGCCGCTTTAATATCATCTCACCTGACAGCTGGTGGACAGGTGCCGACAGACAGCGCTCAAACAAGCAGCCGCTCACCAGAAAATCAGCAGCAATCGATACCAAACACATCCTACTGCGAGCCAATTTATTAGCAAATGGCTGGTTAAGGGAGAAATCCTCTGAATACAAGGAGCCCCTAACCCTCCGGCTCACATCCAAACGAGATTCGGCTTTCATAGAAATGGCAATTATGGCAGCGTTTGCATCTGACACCTGTCCAGAAGTGATTTGTTCTTCATGCTCATTGCAGCATCAATCCCACAAATCCCTGCGGAGGACCAGAGTTCGAGTGATGTCATCGCTCAGGCTGCTTTGATCAGGAACGCTCTGGCTTTGATTTCCAGTAGAGACGCTGACAACAAAGAGCTGCTCTGGGTTACCAGATGCACTAAAAACAAGGGTTCCAACAGAACCAACACCGCTGAAGAAGAGCAAAGTAAACCCTCGGTGCGCTGGTGCTCTGAATACACCATGAATCATGATCACTGTAGACTCTGAGCAGGCAGCGTTTCTATGAACACAGCAGCAATGGTAATATGATGTGTTTGCTTTTACAGTCTTTTACAATCGCTATGACAGTTTTTTCAAAACATTTAACGAGTTTCCTAAACTCTTAACACAGCAGCACACCTAAAACACACAATTGGCAAAACTGTTCATTTCATGCTCAGAATCACACATTGAAAACTAAACCCCAAAACTAGTTTTCAAAATACAATAATAAATGACAACAGTACACTAGGTCTAGCAAAACACTGCAAACATGTTTCAAAGTCAAATAATAATTCAAAACACTAAATCATGTTCTCTTTCAACAGTAACATTTAGTCAATCATAACACATTGACAAAAAAACACTATCATCAGCTGAAATTACTGCATTATTTTCTGTGTCGGGTCTGCCTTATATTTGAAGTCTTTCTACATTTGTGTTTTATTGGGTTTAGTAAATGCATGCATTTTGTTTCTTTTGCTGCAGAAATTCAATACAGAAAAATGAATGACCTTCTCAGAGTAGCTTTATAAAATTTACAGTTTATGTAAAAAAAAAAAAAAATACAGACACAGAACTGCTGCAGTACAGGCTTTATTTGCAAAAGGATAATACTGCAACATATGCAAACAGAAAAAGCACTGGAATTATATATATATATATATAAACAAAGTAATCTTCAATTCTGCCCAGTCTTCTGCATTTGGCCACATGTTCTCATCCACATCACACCTGATATCTGCTCTGGCAAGGCATCGTGGGCATCATGCCTTATCCATGATATGATCGCCTGTGGTTTATGTCAACGAGTAGCGATCTTTCTTTGTGTCAGCCCAGAGTCCTCTTGTAGAACATATGATCATGTGATTGGAAAAACCTCAACAGCTCAGTGTGGCTCCTGGATGGGAATCAGCTGTGATTTATATATTTGCATAACTGCCATAATCTGTTTCTCAATGGCAATGGAACAAAATACAGGGAATATATTTGTGTTTCAATTCACAATATGAACAGCTCTTCACTCTGACTTTAGTCTATAGAAGTTATGTTTAGAACATGATGTGACAGATTTTTTCACTCGCTAACAAGCGCTTACCCATACTTCAGATACTTTTTCTAAACTCTTAGCACAGACTTACACCTACAAAACACAATTGGCCAAATGGATAATTTTCTTCTAAAAAATACATTTTGTTAAATATATACTAACTTTTCATTTCAAAACAGAAGACATCTTTCTCTGCACACACTAACTTTACCAAAACACTGGAAATTTGACTCAAAATGAAATTATTCTGTCAAAGAATAACACTTCTTTTCATTTCACAAGGTACATGCAGTCAATCAGAGTACACCAGGTTTCAAAATACTGGCTATTGTTGACATTACAAAAACTGCATAGACTTTTATGTTTTAGTTTTACAGGTATTTGCACGAAAAACATGCAATCCACCGTTTTTACACTAAATTTCTTGGTTGGGAACTGCATGTCCACATGTACAGTAATGTTCCCATTCAAAAGCATTCTAGTAAAAAACTTTTTTTTCTTCCTTTACTGTTTACTACAGGAGGTACAGAAGAAACACGGTATGATATAACAGAAAACATTTTACAGTACTGCTTACAGTGAACAAAATATCCATGAAACATTGTTGTGAGGCTATCAATATTGTGAAATTGGAACTTGGATTAAGGCCATGGCACAGTGTATGGCAATGGAAAAAGTAACCATATTTTATTAAAAACAAAATGGATGTATATGAAGAAATGCACAATCAAAAACAATAAACACATCACTCTTCAAAGTCCTCCCTTCACTGTATACTATAAGTGTAAATGTAATAGAAAAAATTACCCCTGGCACTGAGTCTAAGCCAGACTGGAATCAGCTGTGGTTGGCCCAATTAACCCACCCTACATTGATGTGTAAATTATTCATTTTTTGTGTTTATTACCAGCTGAGATATATTTTTGATATTGATATAGTTTCTGAACTGATATCATTGCAGTAGCAGGGGTTTTATACTGTATCTAAGGTTTGGAATATTGTGTTTGCTATTGTGGGATGTTGTGTGTTAGCATTCGTAAAAACTACAAAAACAATCCAGAGTTTTGTTGGGAGGTACAGCTTGTCTGTTAAGAAAATGCAAGCATTGTGGAAATGTGTTCACTGACTGCATATTGGGTGAAAACAACATGAAATGTGTGAATGGTATGGCCACAAAAGACCGATGCTGTGCTAATTGTGTTAAGAGTTTAGAAAACGTTGTTTTGGTCTTGGTTGAGCTTGTATGTAAAAGAAGTTCAAGCATTTTAAATTGGTGTTAACTGTATGCATTTTGTATCAAAGCAACAAGAAATGTGTTAATTGTATCGCCTACAAAGACGGATGTTGTGCTAACCGTGTTAAGAGTTTAGGAAACTTGTTAAATGTATTGAAAAAACTGTCATAGCAATTCTAAAAAAATCTGTAAAAACATAATGTAAAATATAATACATGCAAAATGTAAAAATATGTATTATAATCCATCTTATGGCATTATTTACATTTATGTGTTTCACACAGGTTTTTATCCAGTCACTTTTCAGAGTCTGAAGAAAAGCAGTTTCATCATAATACTGCAGCACTGCAGATCTCAAGTTCAGGTTTTTTTTATTTTAGCAAAAAATACAGCTCTTAAAAAATAATGCTTCATTACTGGCTTTGACGATACCATGAAGAGCCTTTAACATCCAGCTGCACAAATGGTCATTGCGGAAAAAACAATCCTTCAGATTATTAAAATATTCTTCACACCAAGAAAAAAGAGGGTTATTTTAAGAACTCATTAAATGGTTCTGTGGCCTTTACTTGCACTGTCTGCATGTCTTTACCTCATATGCAGGTCATAGTTTTCCCAAAATTTGCAAGAGATTATAAATCGTACAAATGGAAGTCAATGGAAGACCAACGTAAATACATTTTAATCTGAAAAACGTGAAATTAACTTTTTCAAAGAATATATAAAAAAAGCTTTCAAAATGATTTAAATAAATATTGAAAGAGTCAAAGTTTAATGGTGGTGATGTTGAAGACTTATTAGCATGGTTTCTGAAGATTATCATCATAAACAATTGTTTAAGAATCACCAACTTTTCTGAACTTATTTTCTGCAACGATCCAAAAGCCAGTGGAAAAATGTGACCAGAGTGACATCATCTCACATTGTGTCCCGCTGAAAAAAAGATGGCTGGTGTCAGATTTTTATAGAGAAGCTTTTATAGAGTTAGGAACAAAGGTATCTCTTTCTTAATTCTAAACACAATAAAGAGTGTCCAGTAATCCTCATCAGTCTGCACTCTGTTGAGCTGTCTTTGTAGGGTTAGCGGTCGCTCTGAGCTCTGGACTCCAGCGTTCGTCTTTGGTTTGACATTGTCCCCAGGCTGTGATGACTGCAGAGGCCTGGAGGAGCGTCACGAGGGTGACGAGGAACAGGAGAGAGTTCAGGACACCTTCACGCTCCGCAGACACCACTGTGACGTCTGGAGGACTAGAACATCTGACCTGAGCTGGAGTTACATTACACCTGCAGTGTCCTGTGCAGCAATGTAAAAACACATTTTTAAAAAGATCACTCCATTCAAAACATCACAAGCGCATCTCAAGAGCAAACACCTTTGCCATAATATTACTTTTTTTTTTTCCAACTGCTTACACACTTTATCTACACTCATCACACAGTTTGTGAAAGCTGACCCTCAAACAGCAGAAGCAGAAGCCAAATCCGCAAATCCTCACACTTATTCTCAGCTCATTTGAATTCATTTATTTAATAAAACACTTTTGGTTACACTTTATTTTACAGTGTGTACTTAAATGTACTAATAATGTACTTACAGTGTACTTACCCAGGAAAGTATAAGATAACTGCATGGGGTTGGTTCAGGATTAGTACCTAGTTATTACATGGTATGTACATGAGGAACAGGACTGTAAAATAACGTGCTACCACACTTTTTGCAAAACACAATACAAACGTCTTGGTGTCTGCAAATGTTTGCTTTTGAGATGTGTTTGTGGTATTTTGAAGGCAGTGTTTCATTTTGCCAGAAATGTGAGGCATTTTGCATTTTATGTGTGCAGTTCTTGGATTTCTGTTTAAAGTTGTGTGCGTAAGCAGTTGAAAAAAACTCCTGCAAATTCCTGTTAATTGTGTGTTGTGTTTTGCAAAGGTGAAGTGACATTACATTAGTGTATGGATTTTCAGATCTGGTGTGTGTTTCTGCTGTTTGAGAGGCAGCTTTTAAAAGATTTAGTGTGTGAGCAGGTGAATAAAGCTATATAACACCTAAAATAATCTGTGATGATTACATGGGCCGCCCGTGCACTGGGGTCCGAGCACATGGGGCTGGCGTGACCCGGGCCCTGCGTTCAGTCAGCTGTAAAATGAACCACAGCCAGTCGCCTGCTGGTAATGAGAAGTGGCGTCTCACTCAGCGTCACCTCAGGAAAATCACTTTTATAAATACCTTCAATAAATAAAGAGCACATTAGTTAGGCTCATGCAACACTTTCTCCAAAGGTCATCTGCTGCCCATCTTTAAGTCACCTGGTCATGAGGCAGAACCCTGTCTGTTTATTTCTCCGATCCATCAGTGCATGCGGAGGTGCTCATGTACATGTCAGGCCGGATGCAGTGAAATCACCGCTGGGGGTGAAAAGCTTCTATGTGCTGTTAATTACTTCCCTAAAGCGTTGGCATGTACCCGGCCTAGAGCCATACTTCATCATGTCAACACCCATGCAACATGCCATCGCGGTTTAGGAACACAACAATGACTCACTAGTAAAGCAATGACCATGCACGACACAGAGCAGAATCTCTGAAATACACCATCAGCTTTCTTAAACAGCCAACTGAGATATTTGGCACTTTCAGAGCACATATTTCTGCCGCTGCGCTCTGATTGGTCAGTGTAGTGTTCCAGTGGTTATCTACACTACTGTCAAAAAGCTTGGAATAATTGAGTTGTTGTTGTTTTTTCTTTCTTTTTACTGTTTTTGAAGTAGACTGCTCAATAAAACACGGCTACATTTGTTTAATAACCGAAACAAAAACAAACAAAAAAACCAATAATAATATTAAAGCTATTTGTTTGTGAATTTAGGATAAACAGTGATTTATTTCTGTGATGTTCAATTGAATTGTCAGCATCATTACTCCAGTCTTCAGTGTCACATGATCTTCAAAAATCAATCTAAAATACTGATTTGCTGCACAATATTTTTGATTCACAGATGAACAGCAATTTCAAACAAACAGCATTTCTTAAATGTAGTAAAGTGACTTGTGGCCAGGTGGTGACCCATACTTGGAATTTGTGCTCTGCATTTAACCCATCCAAGTGCACACGCATTGAACACACACCCGGAGCAGTGGGGGGAACAGTGCCTTGCTCAAGGGTCTCACCTCAGTTGCGGTATTGAAGGTGGAGACAGCGTTGGATATTCATTCCTACCACCTACAATCCCTGCTGGACCCAGGACTCGAACCCACAACCTTCAGGTTATAAGTCCAGTTCCCTAGCCATTAGGCCACGACTGTCATTTATAATGTATTGTAACATTATAAATGGTTTTCCTGCCACTTTTGATCAATTTAATGCATTCTTGATTAATAATACATTATTATTTTAAACATTGTTAAACAAAAACATCGTAAATAAACAGAAACATTTCTTGCACAACAATAAATGACATTTTATAATATATTGACATAGAAAGAAAAAAATAATATTTCAAGATGTTTCTCTTTTCACTGTATTTAGACTACTGTAAATAAATGCACTCTTTTAATGAGCAGAGGGGGAAACAATCTTATTTATTCCATACAACCCTTTGACGTTTATTGTAGTGACAGCTGGTCAGCAACACTTCTGTCCTTAAAATATATCAGTTGTATAACATCACTAAGGGTCTTGAGGTTGTTCTGTACCATTTACCATTCAGCACAGCTTCTTAGCACATAAGTGTAATACCAAATATATAGTATTTTGGTGAGGTTTTTGTTGAGTCAGGATTTATTTGAAATGTCAGAGAATGCATATATCAGTCCGTTTAGTACAGTGTAAGTATAAGCCTTGAGCATCATCACATAACTGGCCTCAGATTGAAATGTTGTCCAATCCCCCGGTGAATGTAGAACCACTCACCTCTCGCCTGTAGAATACATTTACTTCAATTCTGACGCTCCGCTGCTGTGTTTTCCAAATGCTTTGGCTCTCAAGGGCCGTGGGTAATACTCTGTAGCCGGTCAGGTCCTCAGGGGCCCCACTCCTGTTAACCCTCACCCCGACAACCTGATCCAATTAGCCTCATTTGACATGGATCCGCACGCTAAAATCGACACATCACAGAACGTTTATCAATTATTATTCACATTGATTATGCAGCCTGTTTCCGCTCAAGGGGAAGCTAGTATTGATTCGACAAAATTAGCCAGAACAAAAGGAGGGCGATTCAGCTAGACACCTACATCAGAGTGTGTTAATACAGCTAAAGGCTGAGAAATGCACATGAGCATAATGAGCTAGCCCTGTGTTAAAGCAGACTAAGTGAGCGCTTGCAGAGGCCGACCTGTCAAAGTTTGATCGGCCTGCGCCGCCGGTCTGCATCCCTGAACCCAAGCACACAGTGTGTTTTGGATTCTGACCCACACCTGACCGGTTGACCCTCAGAATTTCTTCAGCGCTGTGCATCCTTGACCCTGTGGACCCTTTGGAAAATGAAATGCGATCACATCAAACGTCCAGGAAGACGGCTCCACAGGCTCTCGTTAGAGTCTGGGAAAACTGTCTGTCTCCCACATTAAATATTTACACCTCACACAACAGTAAATAAGTCATGAAAATAGAGACGATGTACAACAGAAGATTGGGAAGAGAAGTGCAGATATTCGTACTGCTCAGTGATTCAGTGACTCACAGCCTGACGATCTGATCGAGCTGCAATGACTGAATTACTCATATTTACTGTAGGACGAAATGTTGAGGTGACTGTGCCTGCATTCAGAATAACATACAAACATCCTGCTCATACTACACTCACAGTAACCAATCAGAACAGTAACCTAGCAACACCTTAGCAACAGCCTGACAACCACTCAAAAAAAAACCTAGCAACACCCAGGCAATCACTCAGTATACTCTAGCAACACCCTAGTAACCATTCAGAACACCCACCTAGCAACACCCTGGCAACCACTCACTACACTCTAGCAACACGCTAGTAACCATTCAGAACACCCACCTAGCAACACCCTGGCAACCACTCACTACACTCTAGCAACACCCTAATAACCATTCA
>JAUMHP010000072.1:20245292-20267544 GCA_032361065.1 Enteromius trimaculatus | reverse complement strand
GAGTCTGTGTTAAGAGTTTAGAAAACGTATCTGAAGTATGGTTAAGCGCTTGTTAGCGACTGAAAAAAACTGTAATAAAAACTTCAATGGGCTCTAAAATAATCCCGATTTTTAGGCAACATTTTTCAGAGCTAGTTAACTATAACAACTCTGGCTGTGATTTCTGCATAAGTGTTTAATTTAACCGTTTTAACCAATTAACCAATTTTCTTAGAGCTGATCATAACTAGAAAAAAAAGTGTATTGACTATAGAGATTTCCATGCTTCTTCATTTCTTGTTAATCTGTTTTTGTGAAGGTGATGCTGCAGGAGGAGGAGCATCTCCTCTCTGACCCCTCCTGCTGCTGCTACCTTCATCTTCTGGCCTATTAACAACTGTTTCTGGGGTTTTAATTACGCCCCTGTGCTCCTCGTGTCATCCCTCTCCCGGGGGACGGCGTGTAATTACCAGCCACTACCCTCTCCTGTCAGCGGCCTGACGATAATCACACCGTCTCCTCCAACATCTGTTCCCCGAGCGAGCGTCCGGAGCCTGTCAGACACACATCCACGACTGACCCCGTCCCACTCACCTCAGCTTCAGGTCCGCTCCGCGCTGTCACCGTGCTGCTGTACTAAATCATCAGCTTTTACCACTGGACGAGGTGCAAACTCATCAGGGGTCCCTGGCATTCATCCTGAGGATTTCTTGGATGATGTGGTGGAAAACATCACTATAGATCCCATCTGTGTCTCTGGAGCACAGCAGCACAGGTGTATTTCTAACAATAAACAACAATACATTGTATGGGTCAAAATTATTCTTTTTTTTAAATACCAAAAATCATTAAGATATTAAGTAGAGATCATGTTCCAATATAAAAGAATGAAGCTGTTTAGTCTTTTGTGAGTCTTCTGAAGAGGCACAATCACTTTATATGATGAACGCATTTCGTTTTTAATTTCTCAAGCATTTTAAATTAATTTTGTTTGATGTTTTTTTGATGTAGTTACTCCATTCAGAAAACACCAGAAGGTTTATATAAATAGAACATGCAGACAACAATCATTAATTCTGTTTTCACAACTTAATGGGAACGTTAGCAAAACATTCAGAGAACATTTTTTTATTAGCTGAAACATCTGTCTGTCACCGGCTCCAGCACCAGGGGCCTGTTTCAAAAAGAGGTTAAGTAACCCTGAGATAAGAGAAACTCGGGGGTTTGTCAAACTCAGGAAAGCAGGGTAACTCAAGCCTGTTTCTGAAAGAGAGGTAACGTTTACTCCGAGTCAGTTACCGTGGTAAACTAAATTCTCTAAACTCAGAGTTTCTGTCGGTCTCCTCCCCTTATTTAAAGACGAAGCAGTATTTCTTGCCGTAGCTTTAGTCATTCAATGCCCACATTTCGGACACAAACAGAGAAGAAAGTTACGAGTATGGCTTGTTCTTTTTAGGAGGATCCCATAAATGAAGAGGCTGTATAAATTCGAAGAGAATTACATTTATGACGGGCAAGGATTTTAGACCCAGAGTGGATCTTTTTGTCTTTTCCCTTGTAACGGTGGTATTGTGTGGTTGAGCTATCCGGGATATTTGTCAAACATTTGTGACTTGAACACTTGTCTTGGTCCCGAACATTAGCAACCAGGTGTTTTTTTGTTTTTTTTTGGGGGGGGGGAGTTTTAAATTTTAAGTCAAGTGAAGTTCGAAAGCTGACATATACATTGAACTGTGGTCTAGTGGTTCGGCTACAGCGTCAGCACATGAGATGACCCGTGTTCGCTTCCCGTATCCATTGGCCTTATTTTTTTTTTGCTTAAATAACAATAAAATAATTGTTTTGGGCAGCCACCGTTACACCCCATAACGTTACATTCTTGTTTGAGCGTTACAGTTTTTCGTTGCTATCAATTATATCCATAATCTAATCCATTCTTATATCACTAACATCGCCCATCCTGGCCATGCTCTTACATTTTTTTGCTAATGGAAGATTTCTGTATCGGGGATGCGGAGTACGGAAGACCACTGTATGCACTGTATGTATTTATAAAAAACAAACAAAAAAAAACATGACATGCTCAAACCTTACCTGACTGAACAGACACATAAGTGCACTTTTTTGTGAAATGTTATCTTAAACTGATCAATGAAGGATCCTTAAATTAAACATTTCCACTGAACATTAGGTTAACATGCATTCTTGTTTTATCAAGTTTGTTGTAATTTTTATGTAATTTATGTAATTTAATGCAATTTCATCTGAAATAACTTCAAAATTACGGCCAATTACAACCTTTTTCATTGAAAAGTCAATAAATGTTACACATTACATAACTTTTTACATAACATAATTTTTTATTATACTTAAATATTTAAATAATTTAAATGTAAACTGACACATTAACTTAACATTTTAATCATTAATTACTAGTGTGTTTTTGCTCAACTAATGCTTAATTGTGAACAAATTAACCATTAATTAATGCTTAACTAATGCATTATTCTGTCCACCTATTCTGAAGTGTTACCAAAATATCAAATATATTCAAAAATGAGTTCTTGAAATTTACCTGATCACAGAATTCAATGAAATCCTGCACATAATCCTCAATGAGGCCATTGACTCGACGGAGGCGCACAAGACGATTTGCTGGGTTCATAACTGGTGGCTGTGTATTTCTGTAAAGCTGCTGGATCTGGGGTGGCAAAGTATTCTGTAAGCAAGGGCCGGGACTCAGGCAACAGTAAGAGATCCAAATGTGAGCTTTATTAAAATACAGTGTGGTCAAAACAGGCTAGGTCCAAACAAGAGTAAACAGGTATATCCAAGGGCAAAACAGAATCCTAAACAGTATCCAAGCAATGGTCAGGGCAGGCAGCAAAACGTTCACAAACAGAATACAGTCCGAAGTCAAAAATCCAAGAAGGCAGTCCAAAGTAACAAATGAACCAGACAAAACAAAAACAAGGCAAGGAAGAAAACAGGATAAATACAAGAAACGCTTGGTAGAGTCCACAACAGCAAAACAACACTTTGCACCTTACTGTTTGGCAGGCTCCCACTTAAATGGAGTCAAACAGGAAGTCACCATAAAAGAAGCTCCCTCTGCTGACTTGGCATTACAGATTATTTGCATTCAGCCGCATACATAGGTGAGAGCAAGCGCGTGCGCAGATGTGGGAACACGTGTCACGTGTGCTTATATTGCACTCTGTTCATCATGAAATATATATTTTTTTAATAATTAACCTATATATATATGATATGTATGTTAATTGTTCAAATGGGTTTATGTTTATGTATGCATTTTTAATAATATAGAACAACATTTTTTTTTTGAGAAACTGGGATGGTGCCCCCTGGGAGCTGGTGCCCTACACAGACTGTGTACTCTGTGTATAGGTAGCGGCGGTACTGCATGAACTTGTGCTTAATGTGAAAAAGCCCAAAAAAAAAAAAGCTTTTCTCTGCTGCTGCATTTAAATGCTCCGATCAACATAACTCATATAGGATAACTGCCAGTACACCTTTTGACTTATTCATGTCATATCAGTTTCATTACGCTCAACACATGTGATGCCTCGGTGACTGACAGCTCTCAATATACAGCGCTATCGATTCCGCTCAGAGTGTACCGGGATCAAAAGTTTTCCCTGCAAAATACAAAATAAATAAAGCCGGACAGCTGACCAAAAGAGCAATATGTGCTCCTGATAAAAAATGCATGAGCTTTTGAAAAGTGTTTGAAGAGTGCATAAACTTTCAGAATTAAGAGAGATCAAAACACAGGAAAGCCATTTGTGCTGAGAGCATGAAGAAGCTTCTGCTTTACATAGACAGCACTTTTTCAGGGAGATAGAGACAGACAAAGACTTGTGATCTAATGATCCAGCTCGAGATTTACACCTGCTGCAGACAGCTGGAAATATACATCTTTGCTGACACAGTTCAGGAGCCAGGCTTTTGTAGATACAGGGGCCTGTACTCAGGTGCTTGTGGACCATAAGCTCTCTCAATGTACAAAACCATGAACGATTCCTGGAGATCTGGTCCAGCGTTCATGAAGAATGAGCTGCTTCAGGTGTGTTTGATGGGGTTGGGAACAGTGCTTTGGTGTCAGAAAGGGCGAGATTCACCAGGTTCATTCTTGCCTGGATCTTGAGAAAGTCTTATTGAAAGAATAGTTTGTCTAAATGTGTTCACCCTCAGATTATCTGAGATGTAGGAGTATTTGTAGGAGTCAGATTTGTAGAAGTGTGTCTCTGCATCAGTGTCTCAGTAATGGATGTGAATGGGTGCCGTCAGAAAGAGAGTCTGATAAAAGCAGCAGAATAATCCCCAGCACGCCAGTCCATCAGTTAACATCTGGAGACGACACAAGATCAAACTAATCCAGCATTAAGATGATTTTAACTCAAATATGTGTCTAAATATGTGTCTATAATTCATAATAACTCTTCCTCCAATTCTGGTCTGAATCAGGAGAGAAATCTGCACAGATCAAGCAGCGTTTACAAGATGAAATAAAACAGCTCTAAACTAATATGTGGATGCTTTTTAATGTGAGAGATGACAGAAGATGGATTTTTATGCCAGAGGAAGTAATATTATGGATTATGGACTTACATTTTAGTTAAAATGTCTTAATGCTGGATTAGTTTCAATTTCTGGAGTGCTATAAATAAATTATAATAAATTATTATAGTATCACATTTGGTAACTGTGTAAACATTCAGTGAATATTTGAATATTCAGCATGATTCTGAAGTTTCAGTCAAATGAATGCTATGCAAATTACATAAGCTTCAAATGGTTCTATGTACACTTGAATATGATCTACTTGAGCAAGAGAAAGCACTATTTGACGTCTGTATCAGAGCTTGATCACAGTTGGTATGTACAGTATGTGACACTCAGATTGCTCTCAGACGGTGCTCTGGGCTGTTTGTTGTTTTCTCAGGGACTGATGATCTCCATATATGTGCCTGCGTTCGCTCTCGGTGAGGACTCAGTCATGAACTCCACAGGAATCTCCCACATCTAAGTCTGGCCTCCGTCCATCACAGACATGCCTCTCAAAGAGCCACTTGTCTCAGTTCATTCATTTCTCCTCTCAACCCTTTTTTCCTTCTAACAACTCTAGGCCAGATTTTCATGGGAAGTGAGGGCCTGAACGGCCAGTAGAAGACCAAATTAGGGCGTAATCAGCCTCCAGATCTGCAGAGACCATAAATTCATTTCCTCTATTTCAGTGATGAGACGCAGGAGCCGCCCAAAACCCCCTTCCCAGAGCTCTGCTGTTTGGATTTCTGTGTGAACACGCTTCAGAGAACCAACACACAACCGGCCTCTGAGAAGCCATCGAGAAACCCTGAGAAGAATCTCAAATGAGGAAAATCTGCTCAATGACAGGGACATCCAGGACATTTCTATCACTTTCAAAGTGAGTTTTCTGAACACAGAAAGAATGAATTCATTACTCAAATCACGTTTTACTTCACTCATAATGAAACTTTTTTTCCCCCCTAAATGTTTTAAACCATTAAAGGTAATGTTTCACTGAAAGTATTATATATGTTATAGATAAAATTACACAAACATCCAGCTAAAAGGTTTCAGTAAAGCAGTGTATAAATGGTTATTTCATGATGATGATGAGCTGCTGACTGCACAGTATGTGTTTGTTTTTTTGGCAGATATTCAAGTCAAGGTTAGTTCAACATTAATTTTCATACTTGAGAAGTCTAACTGTGTTTTATCTGCCTTGTCAGCCTCTATATCCAATGAAAGTGTTTTGGCTGTGGCTGTGCATTCATTGGATTTATGTCTGCGTATGCTGTCTGTCAGTATTAACGTAGGAGATATTTCCCTTTAATACCAGCACAGATTCCTTGGCACTTTGATAAAGTCAGGTTAATCTGGATTTTACTTCCTCATAATCCGCAGTGTTAAATATTCTAGATTTCTGCGCATCAGGAAATATCTCCCAGAGTTAATAAGGTCTAGCGCTTCTATCTCTTGTGGAATTAATTCATAGCAGTTGCTGAAATATTCAATAACATTGATGTGATAGCCGTCCTACAACAGTTCTCATGAACCCAGCTGACAAAAGTATGTTCTAATTAAGTTACAAAAACCTTATTTCTCAATATGAGGGTTAGAATAAGGGAACTAAAGACAGATAGAAACCTAACACTCACACTTGCAAATCATAAAGTCAGAATTGTGACTTTATGACTCACAACTGTGTAATGTAAAATCACAATTCTGACTTTTATCTCAGAATTGGGAGAAGTAAACTCATCATTTTGAGTTGTAAAGTTCAGAATTGAGCAGAAAAAAGACAGATACAGTATGTTCCTACATGTCGCAACGTCACATTCACCTGTCCCTGGATCAGCACCCACAGAAGACACAAACACCTGCAACCCGGTCTCAATCACCTGATTACTGACACCTGCCCGTCATCATGCCATGCTCCTTAAAAGATCGCTCAGCCAAACACTCGATGGCTAAGCGCGAGGTTTACAAGCTCATTTCTACCTGAACCCGCTCACTTACCTGGTTGAACGCTCATCTGCTTGTGGAATCCTCTGCCTCCCTGCTCTCATGCTGTTAAAAGACTTGCCTGAATATTACCAGCAGAGTACCTGATTTTTGTTCAGAGACTATTTATTATGCACATCACGTTTATGTTACCTGCTGAAGTTGAATCTCTGTACAAATAAACTCCCCTGTGAATGAGAATCACTCTTGACTGTCTTTTTTATAGTACTTTGAGAGCAGATAACTCTGAAGCGCTCTGTAAATGTTCCTGCCAGACTTGTGAGAATTCTGTTGCTTAACGGGGATGAATGTGTTCTCAGACAGAGTTTAGGGTTGAGGGTGTTTGGGACGTCCTGTGTGTCATGAGTCCATCACACCGCAGGACTCCAGTGCTGGACAGATGCTGTAATAAAGCTGTTGTTTACCTGTGTCTTCTGCTGCTGCGCTCCTGCTGCGTCTCAGAGTGTGTGTGCGACTGGGTTGGTGTGTGTGTGTGTGTGTGTGTGACGCCACGGGTCAGAACCCAACAAGCTGTGCCGGCCGAGAGCTCACACCTGCTGGGTGAGAGACGCCTCCGTCCCAGGTGGAGCACTGACACACTCACACATTTCAGTCAAGACATGCCTTTAAAACGTCTTTGAGGACTTCTGAAGCACGTCTGCTTATGAATAAACATCCAGTGCAGTAAACGTGATGTACTCGCGTCTCGTTCTTCAGAAGATAATCATTCAAAGTAAACATAATATGCTCTTTCATCATATTTACAGTGCAGTCCCAGTCCTCTCAGGTGTTTATTAATGCTTTTTTAAAACACATTTATCAGGTTTCATGTGCGGTCATTACATGAGGATTAGAGCTGTGACGGTGAAAATGATATGCTGAATGCAGTATTTCAGAAGACTGCTTCTGCCAAGATTTCACTGAACAAGTTTAGCGTGTAGTGCAAGATAACATAACACATATTAATAGTTTGCTTCTCGTCAGATACAGACATTACATATGGAAATTAAACCGCTTTCACAGCATGTGTATTTTCTGACATGAAAAGATGATTATTGTGTCTGTAAGAGTAACATCATAAGCCTTTTTTTGACACTGTGGTTCAAGGTCACCGTTTTACAATGAATAAAAAAACCCAGAAAAATGTTCATGTAAAATGGTATGATCTAAATTAACTAATTAATTGATGTAAATATATTAATATCACTTAATCAACCCAAACACGTTAGTTTATATCTACTAAACTACAGGTTAAATCAGGAAGAAATGTCTTGTTCATTTAAGAACTGCAGGGTTGATGTGTTTCACAGTGTACACATAAGTTCATATTTCATGAGGTTTACATTCATATTAAAATCAAGCACAAAGAAATATTCAGAAACAAAGCAGAAGAACACTGACCTATAAATTTTCTGGTGTTATGATAATTCCTGGCTGTTATTGAACATTTTGGCTGTTCTTCAACAACACTTCTTGAACGTAACAGTACAGAATGTAACATATTTGTTTTCTGTTACAATGTTTGATTTATTACAAGACACACTGAACCAGAATTTAGCCGTACATTCAAATTACTAGTAAATGAATTTAAACTTACTGTGTTGAAAGATATTACCTGCAATTACAGTTCAAATAATAATAAAAGATTTTAGACACAAATGGCACTTTTCACAAGACTGATCTTTCAGAGCATCTAGAAGATGTTTTTATAAACAGCCTGAGGACAAGAAATTGGCATGTTATTGCACACAAGTCAACGTGTCTTTCTAGTGTTCTGTGACAGACAGGAATCCAGCGGTCTCCTGCATACGTGAACGCTAAACACACTCTTTTTCATGTCTTAAGAAGCAAAACTGATTCTTGACTGTCAGTTTTAGACTCATTCTGTCACTGACACAGAACACGGCTGGGAGTGAGCATTTACAATTTGTCAGCTATTAAAATATGATTGTGTGAAAACCAAGCCAGCTGCATTGGAAATATATGAATTGGCCTACATTTCTGCAAAAACATACCTATACATGCAGTTTCCAGCTGAAATGAACACTATTAACAATAAAACACAAAACAAATAATGATTGCAGGGTGCAGATTCATAATTATGAAACACATTTCTAAGTTTATCTGTAAAGTGTAATTTTTCTGATGAATTCAGCTCAGTTCAGTTAGTGTCAACGTTGTGTAAGTCATTATTTACAAAATTATTTAAATTTCAGCGTATATAAAGAAGATAAATAAAGATCAATGTAGATTCAATTGAGTAAACGAATTTGTTTAGTTTAGTTAAAAATATTGCATATTGTGCATAAAGTGCATAAAGGAGCTCTACAGAAGATGATTGCTATTCCCTTCAGTTCAATGTAGATTTAGTTCAGTTAAACAACAGTAAATGTTGCACTGTTCATCTTTTCTGCTGTAAAGCAGCTCTAGTCATGAGGACAATAGTATCATTACAATTCATTTCAATTCAATACCAATTGCAATGTTGGCTCCCACTTTATATGAAGTGTCCCTAACATCTGTGTACTAGTAACTAGATGTGTATGTAGTATGTAACCACAGTGTAAGTACACACCGGTACATAGTATCTACAGCTGTATTATTTCTGTAACTACACACATGTAATGACCCTCAGAATGGTGTGAGTAGGTACAATTGGACAACACTTTTTTTTTACTCTCAGCTATATTTAATAACAGCAGTATGTATGAGAGTAACTGGAACAGGGGGTGATCGGGGGTGGTGTTGTGTAGGTGTAGGGATATGTAGAGTGGGTGGAGTTGGAGCACCTCTCTAACACCAGTGTATATACATGGTAACTCCTCAGGAACTGCCCACTTAATATAAAGTGTAACATTCTGGACACCAACCACGGTTTATATGTAAAGCCTAATTTCCTGCCCGCTGCTGTGTGACATCAGAGTAATCACATGCTCAATCCAGAGCAATCGTCTATTTAATATAAACTTTATTTACCAAAAAGTGCTGTTAGTCCTGTTACACATTTGTACTTTTATTACCTAAAAGTGTTGTTACCAGTGTCCTGTTACACATTTGTTCTTCCACACATCATTCTGAGGGGTGTTACATGTGTGTAGTTACAGAAATATTACAGCTGTGGATAATATGTAGCGGTGTGTACTTACACTGTGATAACAACTATACACATCTAGTTACTGTGGAAGTACACAGGTATTAGAGACACTTAATATAAAGTGGGACCAAATATTGCAACATTCATCAGTTATTAAAGAATTTCTGTCACCTTCTGTAAAGTAGGATAATTTAGGTTGCCATTTCAGCTTAAAGAGTGCCTGTAGAAAAGACAATAGTGTTGTTATTCAACTTTTAAGTTTTGTTCGCATTCAATATCATTGTAAAAAAATGACCTCGAATTTAACAATAAAACCCTATTAAACTATAAACACTATTTATTTGTTAATGGTACGTTCCCCTGCTATATACAGTGAAAAAACTGTATCGGACACTACAGTCTACAATCATATTATTAGTAATGTAATTTTACGGTAGTATACAGGTTTTGGAAGGGGAAAGAGACAAGGAACAGGCAGTTTTGGGAAGTGGAGAATAATTCTAAGGATTCCACACGCTGCATTTCTTATTTTATTTTGTCATTTTTCGATTGAATTATTATGTTTCTTGTATATTAGGGTTGCAGGTCATATCTAATGTTGTTACATGTTTATTGCATTAAGTTTAAGTAGGCTTTGGTTCATCATGTGACTTTCTCATCATCATCTGCTTTTGGTGCTTATCAGTGTATTTCAAAGGCACAAAACAGATTTCGTTGCTTCCATAGCTTAGCATACTGTATATAAAATGGCGGAAGAATGAGTGAGTAAATTACGTTATTTTAGTTTTCTTTGTGCAAAAAAAGTACTGTCGTAGTGTCACAAACTGAAGTTGAGTTAACATTATTCTAACCTATCAGTTAAATTACAGTATTTAAAAGTACATTTAAGTTAAATCCATAAAACGCAAAATGTTGCTACAGTATGTTTTTTTTTTTACTGTACAATTTTGATAGCTGCCACTTTTTTACCATAAATTATTACCGGATTTTTTTAAAGTGCAGTGTCACTGAAGTTAATTCCGTATCACTGCCTTCAAAGAACCACGGTATTACCCTTTTACACATGGCGCTGTGGTGACAGCTTGTTCGAAGGATTTACTGTAGTATCAGAGCGTATTTCTGCTGAAGCTGAGAGTTTGTCCTCATTGTTGGAGGGCGACTCTAGATGGACGACAGAGCGGCCTGCTCTCTCAGAGGTCAGCGGCCCTCCTCGTGTCAGTGGAGAGAGTAAACAGCAGGGGTCCGAGGAAGTCTGTCTCCCCCACCTTCACTACACATCTCCTGTATTTCTGCTTGGCCGCAGCTGATAGTTTTGGGTCAAGCGTGACGGGTTACTCTAAATAAACACACAGGACTAGTCAGGAGGAGCGGGTGTGTGTGATTAATCAGCGGGCAGATGCAGGGTGACTGTTTGTGTGCCTTCTCAGGTCCCTGTGCAGGGGACAGAATGAGGCCGAGGCTTTTGACCAGACCGAGCCGGAGCCCGGCGGCCAGACGTGGCCATCCATGTATGTAATGTACACATGTACTGCGTGTTGCTTTCTATTTTTGGCCAAAGGACAAAAGGGCCGCTGTTAATCATGCAAACAATCTTTGTTTCTGTCCATGTCATACATCAACGTGACACCGCTGACATATTAGCGTGTGCTGATAACAATGTGTTTCTTAGATTCCATCAGCCCTGCTCCGTGAACCGTAGAGTGCAGAAAATAATGTCCCCGCAATCCTCCGATCACAGATTAAAGGAATATTTCAACCTAACATGACAATTCACTCTTCGTTCGGTCTCGTTTCTGCCCTCGTTCATCAGACTCGCTGCTGGATACACGCTGTTTTCAGCCAATCACCTGAGCCACGAATGTCACGTGACCAACGAGGAGAGTGATGTCACGCTTCACTAGTGACGTCACAGACTGATTCTTCACATTCCCAGAGTTATTAAAGGGATAGCTCAGCCAAGAATGAAAATCCTGTCATCATTTATGTAAAAAAGATTGATGGTACTCTTATCTTTATCTGTACTGTTAAAGTCATTGGCATTGGTTAAATGTTCAGTTGCCATCATTCTTCAAAATATCTTCCTTATCTTATGTTCAACAGCAGACAAAAAAGCTGATACAAGTTCACAACAATATGAGGGCGAATAAATTCTGAAAATGTAAAGAATTTGGGTGCTCTATCCCTCTAACTCTGTAAATATTTTCATTTATGCAACATTTATAACACTACATTTTGTCGTTACATTTCAGTTAACACTGTAAGTATTTCTAACACTTCCCCTCTTTTTTAAGGCAATAGAAAAACTATTATGTATTTGTTTTCTTTTGCTTTAAGAGCAAATTGGAGAGCAAATATGATGTAGTTTCTGTTCAAAGCTGTTTAAGTTTACCCAACCATGTTATAAATGGCTAAGTTCCATACTGAAGAACATTAGATTGTGCTAAAGTGGACCTGTTGCAATGTATTATTGACTTGATTGTTTTACTTTTTTTTCTATTTTCAAACAGAAACTATTAAAATAAACTGGTCCAATAGCATTTGCTATGGCAGTGAAATTGTTACCAAGAACCGATATTGACATGATATTTATTTTATGTTATTACAGTATAATGACACTGCAATTAGTACTGATAGTAATACTAATTAACTACATGTGCTGACAACAGTTTTAAGTTTTTTTTTAGTTTTAAGGTTAGTTGTTTGCAATTATGCATACTGTTATTACTGGAGTAAGTGTGTCACACTATCCAGTCCCTCGTTGTTTACACCAGAGGGCACTCCAGCCAGAACTCCATCACCCATCATGCCTCGTTCCTGGACTGATCACACACCTGCACCTCATCACCACACCCGCATACTGATTACACACGCACATATAAGCCACAACCAAACACCCACTCACCATGAGGTCTCGTTTTCCATGTGTAACGTTTCTGATGAGTTCTATCACTTTGTTTCCACAGTGGTGATCCTGGACTGTTTTCCTGTACTTTGATTGTACGCACGCCTCCATCCCTGTTGTTACAAAAGACATGCTTTACATCACCTTAACATCAAGGGTTACACTATATTTTAAGGTGTCCTTGTTACAGTATAATTCTACATTTAAGTAATATTAGTTAACTGCCTCTTTATTTGACCCTCTAACTCTAATTCTGTGAATATCTATTTGTTAATTTGACCCTCTAGCTGAAGTAACTAACACTAATTGCACATGATTTGTGAGCAGTAATGATGGTTAATTGTCCCATCTCATGACAGCAGAAGATGATGTGAAGATGTGAAGTGAGTCTGATGTGCAGGGGGCTGGTAAGCGGCTCAGTTTTCTGCTTTTCTTGGCTCTCCTGGTCTCCATCTCACATGAAGGGCAGCGTCCTTCACCCAGTGGCCGATTGCCATGATTTATAGATTTGAGCCAGGGTCCGGTCGGCGTCCGCCGCACACCCTGCCCCGCAGCAGCATCATCTCACCTGTCAGATCCACTCCGGCGCTGGACTCTTCTGGAAGCCGGCCCTGGGCAACGCTGCCCTTATCCTCAGGCAAGGTGCTGGCCCGCGTCTGCCAAAAAGCTTATCTGTTCTGATCACGGCAATAGGCTTCAACCTGAATGCCTGGAGGATCAGAGAGAGAGAATAAAGCGGAGCTGGCCGGCGAGTAAAGGGCTTCTGGGAGCGAGCATGGAGCGGGCTGAGCTTTGCCTTGAGCGAGGGTTCAGGCAAAAACCAGGCCCTCCAAACCCTGCTGGTGTGCGAGACCACCGCAGGCGCTGCTTACCTGCGAGAGCGCATCAAAAGAGCAGCTTCATCACAGCTCTGACCGCGTTTGATCTGCAGACTGACCTCAGATCAGCCTCACAGTTACAGCTCCTGATGAGCACACACTGAGAGAAGACACGCTTACATCGCTCTAAACCAAAATCATGCTTTACTTTTTAAACCAGTGCTGTTAAAAGTAACTAACACTCCTGACAGAAAATAAAGAAATTAATAATGGGCAGTACTTAACAATGAGCTACATATGTTACATGTACTTACTTTGGTTTGGTTAAAATTTTGGTTAAAAATTCTCAATGGTAGTGTAAAAAAACCTTTTTAGCCTGTCAAAAACAACTCTTTTTAGAGCAAGCAGTTTTGTGTCATTCTTCTTTAAATGCAAATGAGCTCTGCTGACCCCGCCCCTGAGGCACTGATAACTTTAGCCACATTCATGGCGAAACTTGCTGATTAGCACGTCATTAGGTAAGGTGATTTGAAATGCTTATTCTAGGTGAAGCTGGATCATGAATGATTCGCGGGAACAGAAACACATTTACATGTCCCAGATGTAGACAAAAAGACTTTTCATTTTGTTTATTTTTGTTTGGTTTTTTTTGGCATGCATGCTGTATTCTTAAAAAGACAGCACAAAAAAAATAATGTTTCATGAAAAAATATACCTGTCTTTATATCAATTAAACTAAAATTTAATGTAGTTGTTTTATTTTAAGGTGTCTTTGTTAAAGTGTAATTACATATTAAAGTATATTAAATATTAAATAACTACATGTACCTATGATATGGTTAGGGTTTGTCTTAGGGTTAGTTGCATTTTATTATACATAATTAATTCATATTATAAAGGTATGTAAGTAATATATAGCCAGGGCCCCTTAAAATAAAGATTTACTGTATTTCCAACATGCTGCATTTCAGGAACTAATGCTGAACAGCTGTATTTCAAATATTTCATCTGTTTAATTTAAAGTATTTACTTAGTTTGTTATTAATAACTGTATACTGTAGTAACAGATCTGGATTTGACAGCAGATGACAAAGTAAGAACACAACACACTCAGGGAAGCTGGAGAAACTAACCTGACTGATGTAAATATCAGTTTCTAGCGTTGAGTGTGAAGTGAGTAAAAAGTGTGGGTAAATGTTCTCTTTAAGAGCTATTTCTACCTGATTTAACTATGAATGTATGCAGTAATGTATGACTTATTTTAATTTTCAGTGTACATTGCAACAGCACAAACATCGTCTCAGAATTCAACACTTTACTGTAAATCATTACTGTAGCTGCTGTGCATTTGCATTGAATTTGAAAATGCGCGCTTGCATTATTAGCCTGGGATACGGGCTCAGATCGCTGGGTAATTGTTAGGAAGTTGTAGTCACCATATGCCAGCGATTGAAGCAAACGGCTCCGTATGGAGGTCAATATAAAAAAGCTGGGAGTGTTTGAAGCACCATTAATTTCTCCTCGCAGTTTTCTTTTTCCTCGTGCGCTGGAATGGCTTGGCACACTGTCGGCTTCTTATCGTCATCACAGACACGGCAATCAGCCTCCATAATCACAGTTTTGCGTGGCGGAATGGAGCGGGGCCGCAGCCAGCAGCTGCTTATACGGGCCTCTACGGGCCAGATGGGGACCGCCGCTGCCGTCAATTACTGCAGGAATGCACTGCGCTAATGAGAAGGACGGAAAAACAGCAAACGAGATTGCGATTGGCGATTGATCGCTCCCTACTGCTCAGAGAAACCCCTGCATCAGCCAAACCACACAGAGCACTCCCCGTGTCATCTCCAGACTGAAGAAATGTCCACTTTACACCAAACAGTGAATATGAAAGATCTCAGTGCTGTCTGCAGAAGATGTGGAGCATGATGCTCAAATCACAACAAACTCATTCACTGATAGAAAAGAACAGCCAAGACGCTTTGACCAATATCTCCCTCTTTACAGAAGATGAAGAATCACATAGAGAACGATGAGGAAATGATGGGCAACTCTTCCAAACATCAAATCATACACAGAAAATAAATAAATGAGCTTCTGACCAACTCATATTTATCATTTGGATCAAACGTAATATTAATATTTGTGCTGTATGTACTAAATGTGCTATAATATGAAAAAACTGTCACTTCAGATCAAACCAGAACATTTTGTTAGTCAATCTTTAATTTTCTTTATACTACAAAGGCAAATTGAGTCATACCTTATATTAGTTTTAATTACTATGTACTTACATAAAAAAAGTCAAAAGTACTTACTGTGTTCATATTGTATTGAATATCCCTTCTGCTGCTACTGAGGTGGATACGGGTACGGTTTGGTGCTATGGGTAGGTCAAGGCTGGGTTAAGGAGTAAGGGATGGGTCAACAGTGTAATTATACATCTATGTACAGAGCTTTTTTTCAGATGTAATGACAGGCATTTAAAAAAATATAAATACAATATAAAAACATGTACAGAATAAGTTAATTGTATCAAATGATTCCTTTTAATTTAAAGTGTCTGTTGTGATGTTGTTGTTTTTAAATATGAATGATATTTTGAAAAAAAAAAAAAAAAATTTAAACATTTAAAAATGAAAACTTTTTAAGTTGTCCCCTCCCACGTGATATAATCTACAGTAGATCGATATGTATTGTCCATGTGGTTTATAAGCTTCCTGTGAGCTAAACAAAGGCTGTAGAAACAAAAGTCCCATCACCTAAATATTCATAACAAATGAAACAAATAAGACCTGCACACTTTCGCTGCTTCTCAAATGTTTGTATGCCCGAGATGTACAGGAGTGTTATTTTCTTTTACAGGAAATTACAGTTTAAGCTCTTAACTCGCACCCCTATTTCTGAGAATGGGCAAAAACAACACACTCAAATAAAAATGTCTGTAGCTCTGGTAAAAAAAAAAAAATTGGTATTGTTTAGAACACTTGAACCTTTTTTACTCTAGAGTCATAATAACAGGAACCTGTATCTTTTGATTAGACTTTGATTTAATAGAATGGTCATTAGTCTTTTTCAGTGACACACGTCTGATGTGAGAGAGACTGAGGTTTAAAATAAAACCCTGTTCGTAAATCTGTCTGTGTCTGTCCTTCCTCTTCTCTGATTGTGGTTTGTCCGGCTATTGTAGATCTGATCTCAGCTCATCTGTTTCCTCAGAGACAAACCCAGACTTCTCAAGGGCCTGAGCCATTCTTCTGCAGACCAAGAGTTCAGTCTGAATAGAGCTCAGGAAAAATAAAGACAATTGATGAAAAATAAATACATAAATAAAAAAACTGACCTGAAGGTGAAGAAGAAAAAGGCCTGATCAAACAGCTGACTGATACTGAGGATAATTGATTATTTGCTGCAGTGTTTGACAAAAAGGAGGAACATCTCAAGAAATCTGCATTACGAGCAAACAACTGTCATGCGTCACAATTACTGTACATGTTTGAAGAATAACCACTATAAGTGTCCAGAGGCTTCAAACCAACATCAGTCCTGTTCATACCACACAAAGAATCTTTAACCCTTTAAAGGCCAGTTTGTTTACATAATCTCACAGTTGTTCTTAAGCAATATATATATATATATATATATATATATATATTTACAACATTAATTGTGATGCATTATAAAAATATTTACAAACAAAACAACAAAAATACCATTTAGTATTAAACTAGTCAGTACACACATATAAACCACGCTCTGATAATCATAATCATAATCAGCAGAAAACAGGAGAAAAGAGAAACCTGAGAGAATAGTGCAATCAGGAAGAAAACAATAAAAAGCTTAAAAACTAACAAATAAATTACAGTCTGTGCCTTGTCAACAGAATGAAGGCCTATTAATAAATAATGCATAATTTGTGGTAAATATTGCTGATTTTATGGATTTCAATGGGGGCATTTTTGTCTTCGTCTAAAACAAAGAAGGTGAAAAATGAAGACTTTATTCTGATAGTCTACTTCAGACATTCTACTAACAGGAAGTAACTACATGTCAACTAGACTTTGTTACTACATACTGTGTAACGAAGCGGACAGACAACTGGAATGGTGGTAAGTATATACAGTGATTTATTTACAGGTTTGAATCCAGAAACAATTGAGAAACTCATGAACAGACAATAGCTGTAGAACGTTTAACTTAAATGTAATCAGTCTCTTGTCTTTGCAGGTCATCAACAGAGGGAACATGGGACAGACGAGGCGATCACACCACATCCAACGAAGACATCGAGGGAACACAGGAGGATCTGGAGGACACAGAGGATCACACTATGGAGAGAGCAGGTAAGACAACAGGTAAGTATTTCGAGAGAGAGCAAGCGTTTGTCCACTTCAGGTATCTACGAGCTTGGACACTGGATGCCTGGATGTGTGTGTGATCGTTAGGGGTGTGACAGGTGCAGATGATTAGTATTCTGTGCTGCTTCCGAAATCGCTTGCTTCCCTACTATATAGTACGTGAAAAACAGCATGCGAGGCGAGTAGTATGTCTGAATTCATAGCATTCGAAATTTAGTAGGTACCCGGATGGCCTACTGCTTCCGGCCGATTTCTATAGTAGGCATACCTTGAACACTTGCCTATCCCATAAGGCTCCGGGAGGCGTCATGTTCAAAAAAAATTGGAAAGTGGCTCATTTTAAGTGTACATACCTACCTCAGGAAAAAAACTTTGTTTATTGTGATTAAATTACACTTGTTTAACACAATCTAAATAAACGGATGACTTATTGAAAGTTTACATTGTCGCGATGTTGTGACGACGCGGTGTGTGATTTCAGACGCAGCACTGGTGACTGGGATCTGAGTGAGGCAGTGAGGGTGGAGCCTGGTGTGGGCTCAGGTGTGTCTGTAACATCCTGACTATCAGAAACCTGCCAGTTAGTTGACATGTAGTTACAAAGTTACTCATATTTAGAATGTCTTACGTAGAATATCAAAATAAAGTGTAACCAGTTCAAATTCTATAAAAATAGTTGTGCTTTTTGCATTGCCATGGCCAAAATGATCAATCAATCAATCATGGAAAAGAGCAAAAGTTTTATCTAAAGATTGATTTGGCACATCTCCCTGTTTCTTGATTGATTTTAAAGCATCGGTGAAGCTTCCCAGGGTAAACACACGAGGAAGTCGACACAGAATCGTTTGGACGAGTCCTGACTCATTTCTACAATAACAGCAGTTAAAGTGATTTCCCAAAACACTTATCATCAAACTCTTTCAGTCTGCAGTGAGAGAGAGATCTCGCCATTAATACCACAATTATCATGAGCTGCTTCACACGAGGCATATTTAATGTACCTTATTAACAAATGAATCATCTTTGTGCAGAGAGCTGAGCTCAAATGACCAGAACCACTTCATTAAATAGAGAGGAATGAAATGTTCTTTAAAGCAGAGTTTTTGGTTGGAGGTGAAATGAGCTGCTGCGCTGATTGTTAAACTTCACTGCAGTATTATTGAGTTAATGGCACAGATAATTGACAGACACTCATAAGTGCTTAATAACAGCCATCCATTCGTTACACTAGAAGCTGCTGATTCTCCCAAGAGCAGACTTCAACACGCGTGCATCGCTATAGGACTGAAATAAGAGACTTTCTGGTAAAGCTTTAGAATACATAACACTTGTTAACTATTAACTACAAGCTTTCCCTCAATTAATTCTTAATTTGCTTATACAGTAATAGTTAGTAAGTCCATTTTAAGGTGTAATTATAACAAGCACACTGTAAAATAAAATGGGACTGTATTGGGTTTAGTTTGAGGTCCCTGGGCTCTGTCAGTAAAATGTTGTTTAACAGCAGAAAACAGACTAAAACTGTGACATATAAACTTGAAAACCTTTGAAACAATTTTCACTCAGAAATTGATAGAAAAAGTTCACAATTAATAGCAAATAAAAGGAGTGGACTTTGAAGGGGAAAGACTGAAATAGTATTTTTTTCTCGTTAAACGTAATCGATGTTTTAGTTACAGCTTCACTATGAGAAGAGCTGAAAAGGAGACTGGGCTGATGTCTATACAGCAGGTCTGGATTCATTCTAATCAGACTCTGCTGGCTGGTCACTTTTTTTCATTCATATCCCAGAAGGGAGAGTTTATTTTGTTTGACGGCACTCGACTGCTTCCCATCCGCTTCATCTGTCGTCCAGACGGATCACAGTAAATACAGGTGACATAAAGCTTCTTTCAGGAAAAGTTCAGATTGCAATGATTTTGCTTACTCTTTCTGTACTCTACATGCCCTGACGTAGAGACTAGAGACAAGACAGGTGATCAAGCAAATAAATACATGGTAATGTTGATTAGCGTGTCAATTTATTATATGTGAAGAAAAGGAGCGCAGTGATACGAGAGACATGAATCAAATTAAAACAAATACAGCATCTTACTGTCTTAAAATTCAGTGCTGATGTATTTACTCATGCTCGTGTTGATTCTTTTGTTGAACACAGAAAAAGACACAACGAAGAGTGTCGGTAGCTATTGATTCAAACAGAACACAAAAATACTATGGCTACCACTCTTCAGTTAAATAGAGTTGGGTGAATGATCCCTTTAAGACTGTAAGTATAATTCTATTCACTTGAAAGACTGCTTGCTTATAAAGTGATGCAGCCATGCTTTCTTTCATTGAGGCTTGTCTAAAAGTCCAACTGTACACTGGAAACCTAATTTGATATCACTGTTTCAACCGAAATGTATGTATTTATTTAGAAAAAGAGAAAAGAGAAAAAGCTACTTTATAGTTTTTCAGATTATAAGAAACATATGCTTCTTTAAATAACCGTTTGGTTCTTTGTGGAACCAAAAATAAATCATCTTTATTCTTATACTTATTCTTATGCTTTGATATACGAGTCACTAAGTTGGAGACCTTTTATGATAAGATATTTCAATGCACTGTCCTTTATTTGGAGTTCACTATTATTGTTTGGCCAAATAATGATGATGTTGATTTCTGAGAGTGAACTTTCTATTCTTGCTCAGAAACAACCGTGCAGTCGCGAGACATCTGTATTACGTCCCAAACTGTCCCTGGTCTGGCTGAGTTTTAATAAACAGCGTGTGGAAGCTTGTGAGAGCGATCTTTACTGGCATGCGTCCATGAACCGGCCGTGAACCGGGGTGAGCCGGAGGCTAATGGCAGAGGTGAGCTGTTAGTGTGTGTGCGTTCGAGGTAAACCTTCAGAATACTGCTCCATCGTTAATGAATAACTACACATGAGTAATACAATACTCTAGTAGTAATTACAAGTATCTGTCAAGAAACTCTGATTAATGAATTAAAAAGTAATAGTGCTTAGTGCAATGTGGTAGTTCACTATTAGCTAAGTATTTATTCATGCCTCATTAAGAACTACTGTACATGCATGTGCACAATGATTAACGCACAATGAATAACTAATTCTTAAGTGGCGGTAACCCGCTAGTAATGACTCAAGTATTACCAGTTTCAATTTGGTAACACTTGAGTCATAGTGGGTTTGATTTCCTTACATTATGCACAATTCAACTTATATACGCAGTAGTTCTCCAGGACATATGAAAATAGTAGTTATCGATTAGCTAATAGTGAACTACCAGTATCAACTCGGCACTATTATTTATAAATAAATAAATAAAAATAACAACTTTCCCGGCTTCAGGAGATTTTTGAGTTTTCTCAGCTTGTTTTCACTTGAAACCACAAAAGGTTGAGAAAACTCAAAAATCTCCTGAAGCTTTTAAGTATTCTGAGCAATTGTTTTTATAGTGTACAGTTATTAATAGTGCATAAGCCATTTGTTCCACTGACATTACAGTGTTCTGAAGTGTTCCCAGGGAGATGAATGGTGCATCATGGGCTCAGCTGAGAACTGATCGTCAGAGAACACATGGCCTTGTGCGCTCCCTCCTCCTTCTTTGATTTTCATTAGTTCTCCAGCGTTGTCTGAATGCCCGGTCGGCCTGCGCCGAGGTGACAGCTGCGTAAATCACACCGGTTTAGTGGAGCACCCTGCTTTTTATACACTTTAATCACAGAACTCCTACGGCAGAGGAGATTGGAGCAGTGAATGGAATCCACCAATAAAAGGACCGGCCCAGGATCCGCCAACGGGTCTCTGAGGGCAGAACAGCATCTTCTTCTCTCTGACATACTGCTGGGATGCAGCGCTGCTGTTTCTCTGCACACAATCAATCGCTGCAGAGCAACAGGTCGGCTCGTAAACTCTAGGTCACGTCCTGAGCGGTATACAGTTTCTCATATGAAGCGTAGCCGTTAACGCGTCGGCCAGAATTCACAGCGAGGCCTTGGGTTGTGTGTTTTTATGGTTCGTCACAGGTTGAGGTCTGCTCGAAATGACACACAGTATTTTTAAACGGTCACCACTTTAATCAAGTGCAGAGCGGAGTTGAGATAGAAACCGTCTGAAAGCATTACTTGGGTCTTTCTCTGCCCTTTATGACAGCCAGTTTTAGGAAAGCTTATTTTTAATGTTTTTCAATGTCATGCTGCTTATGATATTATTATTATTAACATATTTTTCAAACTTGTGCAACTAAATTGCCAGGAACAAAACTTAATGCTAATGTTGAACTACACCTATTCATGTGATAATAATATTAAAGGCGTCATATGATTTTTGCTATTTTCTTTCTCTGTGTAGTGTTACGAGCTGTTGTTGCAGAGATAAGATCCCTAAAGTTGCAAAGGTTAAAGTTTCAAAACCAAAGAGATGTTCTGGAGACGCTGTGTGTCGTTGTGAAAGTGCTTCCAAAAGAGGGCACGACTAGAAATCAGTGTTGAGTTGTGTTTCAACACTGTTCCAGAACAGCTGAACACAAATATTGGAGTGTGTTCA
>JAUMHP010000072.1:20221928-20243297 GCA_032361065.1 Enteromius trimaculatus | reverse complement strand
TGCCTGATACCCCGACCTTCTCACCTGTCTTACAGTACTGTTCTTGCTCTGCCTTTGTCATTATGTCTGCCCCCGATGACCACAGCATGTTTGACTATGAATGTGATAATAAATCATTACAAATGGATCAACCGTCTGCCGGCCAATCATTACAGAAAACTTCGGCAAACACTGATCCAGTAACGATGAATGAAGTTGTCCGCAAACTCACAAGCCAACGTGCCATGCCGAACACACATCACCGGCAGTTAGAGAGGCTGATGAGTTTGTCGGAGGAAATGAGTCAAAACTTACAGGCTTTGCAGGCCTCAATTCAAAGCTGAGTGCCTCCATTACGTCTCAGTCAACCAACGCTCCTGTGATTAATCCTGCACCCACGATCCCTCCACCACAAGCACAACCGAGTGCAGCGAAAGTATCGCTTCCCAAAAAGTAAGACGGCTCACCAGGGAAGTGCAGAGGTTTTCTCATGCAGTGTAACCTGTACATCACCTGTCAACCTGGCAGCTTCTTGGATGATGACAGCAAGATGTCACTGGTGTGCTTGCTCTTGACTGGATGGGCATTGGATTGGGCCAGTGACCAGGGGAAGTCACTAGAACAATTTATGGAGTCAGCTATCCAAGTGGACAACTTCATGCGCTCCAGATGTATGCGTCTGGTTCCTGATCCACGTTCACTCACTACACTCCCTTCACAACCAGGCCCCGAGCCCATGCAGATTGGCAGGACACATGATGAGCGCAGAAAAAGGATCAGGGATAACTTATGTCTCTACTGCGGTCAACCCGGACACATCTAAGCCAACTGCCCCGTGCGACCACCACGATCCACACCTACTCGGGTTAGTTCAAAATATTCTGAACACTCCATGACTGTTTCAGTTTCTATAACGATTAAGGGGAGAAGCATAGAAACCACAGCTCCCATTGATTCTGGAGCAGAGGGTAACTTCACCCAGGATCTGCAGCTTCGCATTGGACCCATGCACACCGAGAAAATAAGATTCTTCACTATTCATTCACCAGACCATGCCATCATCCTTGGCCTGCCCTGGTTAAAATTCCACAACCCTGTAATTTCCTGGATAGGCCGTCAGATCATCCGCTGGTCCACTGCCATCACCACTGCATGAAACTCACACAACAGTCCGGAGCACCATCCTCCAACATCCAGTCTTAGCATTCTCCCACCAGAATACCATGACCTTCAAGAAGACTTTAGCAAAACCAAGGCCACTCACCTTCCGCCACATCGACCCACAGATTGTGCTATTGAACTCTTACCTGGCGCCGTTCCTCCAAAGGGCTGTGTTTTCCCACTATCCCTACCCGAGACAAATAGTATGCGGAACTACATTCAGGAAGAGCTGGCAAAAGGTTTCATTCAACCCTCCACGTCACCCACATCACTTGGACAAAAGGATGGTTCCCTCTGACCATGCATAGACTATCAAGGGCTCAACGAGGTCACGGTCAAATATCGATATCCTCTCCCACTCGTACCTGCGGCCCTAGAACAACTCTGCAAGGCTTGCTACTTCACCCAGCTCGACTTGAGGAGTGCCTATAATCTCATCCAAATACGTGAGAGGGATGAATGGAAGACAGCCTTCTCTACAACCACGGGGCACTACGAGTATCGGGTGATGCCGTTCGGGCTGTCCAATAACCCTTCTCCAATAGCAAACCTTTCACTGGTATGACCCCTTTCAGATGTGTTTTGGGCTTCCAACCACCTATGTTCCCCTCCAACCTACCCACCCTGGATCACTGGCTCCAAAATAGTGAAGAAACCTGGAATCAGGCCCATCCGCTGCACCACTGAACACACTGAACAAACAGATCGTCACCGCTGTCCCAACCCAGCCTATGAACCGGGTCAGTGGGTGTGGCTCTCGACCAAAGATCTCCGCCTCCATGGATCTTGACACAAACTCAACCCCAGGTAAGTGGGTCCCTTCCAAATAGAACGTCAAATTACACTTGTATCTTACCGTTTATCCTTACCTTCACTTTACCATATCTCACCCACTTTCCATGTGTCTCTGTTAAAGGACAGAGGAGCCTAGACGAGGTCGCCGACCCAGAGGTTCCCCCCCTGATCATCGACGGAGAGGTGTTCTATCGGTTCCATGAGATTCTGGACTCCAGGCGTCGGGGTTCCCAACTACAGTATCTGGTAGACTGGGAGGGCTACGGCCCGAAGGAAAGATCCTGGGTCAACGCACGGGACATCTTCCGCCGCGATCATCCGGAGAAACCAGCTCCACGACCCTGTGGTCGACCCCAACGCCGCCCCTCTTGCTTTAGAAGCCGTTCGCAGGGGTTACGAGGCGACTCTCAGTGGCGCTGTCTGACCGTCATCAGCGGGAACCTTTCCCGGAATACTAGTTCCCACCCGGACTGCTTTCCACCTAAAATGTTTCTCATTTCATCCAGTATTTAAGGGACTCATGGACAGCCATTCAACGCAAAGTTTTGATTGTCATAGTCAACTCTGAGCGTTTGTTGGATTACCTTTCAGACTGCCTTTTGTAACTCACTTGGATTGTTTATCTCGACTCTGATTCCTGCTTGTTGCCCCGAACTCTGCCTGGACCTGGTCTTTGATTATTGCTCGTTGCCCCAAACCTTGCCTGGACCCTGTATATTATTATATATATTTAACTTAAACTAGAAAGGTTTCTGTGATATCTCACAATATCTCAGCTACAAGTCTAGGATTTATTTCCAGAATAGATGCAATGATTGGTGGTATGTGAGAGCAGTATTTGAGATATATCGAGGTATGTAGATTTAGTCTTTGGGCTTTTTTAATTCCTGGGACAGTCTGTGCCAAGACCAGTGTGAGCATGCTCCAAGACCATGCTCTGCTGTACAAGAATATGGTCATTTGTTTCATTCACAAATAAATTAGCACACACATGATTCACTCGCTTACTCATTAACGCCACCTACTGGTAACTAATGCACAGACTGTCTATCAATGGCCTTTAGACTCTAGTTAAACTACAGTCACACTACACTGCAAAAGTACAGTAGTGGCTTTAGCCATGTTCTTAAATCTTCTACGATTCACAAACAAAACACAGCTGGCTTCACAGACGCACCATTCCAACGTTTCTCCATTTCCCTGGAGAAGGTGTAACTGTAATCCTTCTGTTTCTCGAGTGTAATCTAATTCAGATTTCTTAAGCAGATTATATCATGTGCAAATGCCGAAGATCACTGGGATATGAGTGAAGGCTTGATTGCAGCCAAAGGGCCCCGACAGAGGCCCCGAATGCAGAACAGGTGCCTTTGATTAGAGTGCTCGATGACATCATCTTCCCATCTATCCAGACGTACACAAACAACACACAAGCTGACTTGGCATCGAGTGGACGGGGATTCAAGAAAAGCAAGGCAGGCAGACGAGAGAGACGGGGCTCTGTTTGAGGAGCGTCACACTTGATCATAGGAGAAACCTCTAACGGGGCCCCGCCACAGCTTTGAAGCTGGAGAAAGACCGCCTCTGATGTCAGATCCAATATTCTGATTGCAAGATATTTCCTGGATTAAGATTGTGTTTGTCGGGCAAGAAAGCAACAGTCTTCGGATTGTATATCAGAGAGCAGATGTCCTAATTACAGCATCCCACTTCACTTAGTGGCCTTCAGATGGATGGAGCTTTCTTATCCAGCGGCTGCATGGATAAAATGAGTATTACGGTAACACAAACACAGGATCACCGCAGGAAAGCGATGCCAGTTATTTCTGGATGGTACGTGGTCAAGTCTGATTTTAAACAGGGTTTAACGTCTCTACATGTGTTTGTGACACATTACATAACACTGATCCGTAACATTTAAGGGGTTGATTCACCTGAACCTGTCATCAGTCATTAACTAGGATTTATAAAGATGAAAACTGACGTGAAAGTGTTCTTGTATACGCCAGATAAAGGGTATGCGGTAATTGCTGTATGTCGTTGAATTTGATTAATTAAATATGATTTCCAGAAAAAATTACAAAATTTATGGAATTTAGGATCACCATCATTTAAGACAATTCTCTGCACATCTTCACAAAAGAAGGCACAAGTCTTCATTTGATGCGTATAGTTTAAAGAAATAGACCTACAGTAATTGCAGTTGCAAATGGAGCACACTCCTTTGGCTCAAACTTCAAAACCAAAAGCTTCTATCTGAAGAATAACTGGCAAGTCCTTATAGAAGAACCTCATGCATCATTGAATTAAGTGCAGGTCTGCTTGTTGATGATATATAATTGTAAAAGTATTTAGCCTTCATTTAAAATAATTTCAGCATTTCTTCCCTCTCATGCCATTCTTTAGACTAATAAAATGTTCTTCAAACTCATGAAATAATGTTTTCTTGTTGTTGGAGTACTGTTCAGTGTTCACTGAGAGATTTTTTGATAAACACAAAATGGTTCTTCACTTAGAAATAAAGGTTAAAATAGTGGGTTTTTCCAGCAATAAAAAATATTTGTGCTTCCCCGAGGAACCTTCAAGTGAACAGTTCTTTAAACACATTAGTTTGAGGAAGATCCTCTTTCCACTAAACAACCATTAGTCCAATAGAAATGTTCTATAGATGTTAAAAGTTCCTCATGGAACAACCAATATAACCTTTATTTTCAACAATGTGTATTTACAAGAAAATATTTTTGCAAATCCATTTTTGTATATTTTTAAATTGGTTTAATAATACATTAGAAAGGCATGGGGAGTGTACCAGCAGCACTGCTTTATTTGAAGCATTAGCCAAAAATACATTGCGTCAAAATAATAGTTTTATTTTATGCCAAAAATCATAATATTAAGTAAAGATCATGTTCCATGAAGATATGGAGATTTTCTCAATATTTAGTTGCTTTTGCACCTTCAGATTCCAGATTTTCATAAACATATATCAATGGGAAGCTTATTTATTCAACTTTCAGATGATGTATGATGTTTAAAATCTACCCCTTATGAACGTTTTGTGGTCCAGGGTCAGGGAGTTTTGTACAGCACTGAGAAGAGGCAAGTGTTGAATTTGACAGACATTTAGTTGAGGTAACAATTCTAAACATTGTTTATTGAGAAACATTTCGATGGGTGAATGTTTTAAAACCTTGCAGCTGCTTTTCCAGTGAAGATCAGTGAAGATCTAAAGTATTTGCGGTGCACTGTGAGTATGTGTCTGAAGGCATGATGGTGAAAGAAAGCGTGGAGAACACGGCCTGCCAAACGCTCTAGCTTTACTGCACCACGAGGATCTGTAAAGCAGAAGATCTACGACATCTCAACAGACAGATCTGCTGCGTGTTTGTGGCCACATGAAGAATTATGAGCTGAACCGATTCCTCCTGAAAGTCACAATCTGGATTTTGTGGTACTTTTGAGGCTGGGCAGACATCTGCCTTAAGTGCGGCTACAAATGCGCTCTCATTGCAGAGGAAATACTTGTCAGATGATGTAAATAGACTGGCAGTTATGACTCAATCGTACTGTAATTCTGCAGAAAGCTGAAGTGATTCCTGGGAGAGTTCGGTCCATCCAGGAGCTTGGAATCTGCTGCCATCAGGACGCCATCCCTTTCCACACATCAGGCCTAATTCACAGCAGACGCGCTCCTGGACATCTGTCACGAGATGCAAAGAAGTGAATTGGAAAAAAGCAAATAATAACTTTGTCAGGTCAGCGTGTGTGATGGTGAAAATATTTCTATAACGCTGCGAAATTGCTCAAAGTGTAATTTAAGGAGCAATTTTGTCCCTGCAACAAGATGAGCTTGTCAGTGCCAACAGAAGCTGTTTTGTTGTCCTCTTAAAAGAAGATGAATAGATGTGGAGCGCGGCGTCTGTGTGCTAAACCTTGACTGCCGCGACTCTCTGGACGTCTGTGTCATAATTTCACCGCTTCTTATTAAGTGCAAAGTTTTTGTGTCCTTGTGCGACTAAGATGAGTTTGTGTGTGTGTAAATCAGCTTTGAGATACCCACAGTCTTTATAGAAAAAACCAAAGACATCATTCATTCAGTGTCGGTTCATACTCCCAACATAGCGTTATTGTTGAAGGAACTATCGGCCAGAAATGATAATTTGTTGAAGATGTCCTCACCCTCCGGCCATCTGAGATGTAGATAAGTTTGTTTCTTCATCAGGTTTGGAGAAATGTGTCTCTGCATCAGTGTCTCAGTAATGGAAGTGAATGGGTGCCGTCAGAAAAAGAGAGTCTGATAAAAACATCAGAATAATCCACAGCACGCCAGTCCATCAGTTAACATCTGGAGAAGACAGAAGATCATACCAATCCAGCATTAAGATGCTTTTAACTCAAATATGAGTCCATAATAACTTCCTCCTGTGAAAGTGTTCTGGTCTGAATCAGGAGAGAAATCTGCACAGATCAAGCAGCGTTTACAAAACAGCTTTAAACTAATATGTGGCTGGATTTTGATTGTTCTGTCTTCTACAGACTGCTGGACTGGAGTGCTGTGGATTATTCTGATGTTTTAATCAGACTCTTATTCTGACGGCACCCATTCACATCCATTACTCAGACATTGATGCAGAGACACATTTATACAAATCTGATGATGAAAATACTACTACATCTCATATAGTATAAGGATGAGCACATTTTCAGCAGATTTAAATTTGCATGTAAACTGCTCCTTTAAAAACTGAAAACAAACAAACATTGTAGCTTAAAACACTAGAATGCTTCCAGAACATGAACCATATGGAAACATTAAGAGAACATGCTCTGTCTGCAGGGATCATTCCTTCAGCAAACGCTGCTTGTGATCGCTTTATAGTGGATATTTACTAAATCTTCTTTTGGACAATCCCACTCTCGTTTTATTTGTGTTGGATGGGTTTCACTCAGTGAAAGAACCAGGTAGTGTACATTATCAGAAAGTGAGAAAGCAGAGGGCTGGGAAGATGTCTCTGTCACTTGCGTAGATTCAGAGGGAACGCGTTGCCTTTGGCCAGCTCCGGGGCACGAGGTGAGGAGAGCAACACAAGCCCAACAACAACACACGGCAGACACAGCGTGAAAGGTGTTTGTGTGGGAGTGCGATTCTCCCTCGGAGGAGAACATCAGCATCATCCTGGCCAAAGCACCTTCATCCACCAGCAGGCATGCTGTGAGACCTCGCTCCTTTAAAACTATAGCTATTTTATTCTTGCATGAAAAGGCCAATGGGCTCTTTTGACTCCTGCTTTGATTATGTGCATCTGCATCACTTCCTACATGAACAAAATACCATAATAATTTAAAGTAAAGCCATACTTTAGTATAGTATACTGTATAATATAACATTTACAACACTTTGTTAATGAATGCTACAGCATACTGTAGAATATAGTGAACTGATAAACTGTAATAACTGCTACAGTAAACTGTAGTCTATTGTAGTATAATATATCTTATAGAAAACCTTTTGTAAAATATTGGGTAAAGTAATTTGTTTATATTATTATAGTTGTTTTACCACAGAAACTAGGATTTAGAATTACCACAACAAATTAATTCAAGTAGCAACTTAGTATGGTTGAAAAACACAATTAAGGCTACTTCCTGTAGTATTTTTCCATGTGAGTAAGACTCCTCTAGTCTGATTATTTCATCTTTTACCTGAAACACTACACAGTTAACACGTTTTTCCTTTAATATTTTATATGCAATTTGTATTGAGATCACCACATAACAACTCGTTATTATTACATAAATAATTCCATACATTATTTCAGAATAACTAAGAGGGACACTGGTTTACAAAATTATAAGTATTTACAAAATTGGATTGTCTGAACCCAAATACTCCCAAGACAAATTTTCTTCTTACATGTTATTTACTATAATGTTACGAGAAAATAATCTTTCTACTTTCAACATTTCACAACATTTAATCTTGTTGTTTATTTGTGTAATTTACTAACAATTACTGAGTGAAAATGGTCTTGAAGCCATTTTTCAGTGAATTAATAAAGGTTTTGTAGCAGTGTGCTTGACTTTAGTTTACTGCATTCATATGTTTAGCTGGAGAGGTTTTTTAGCGGTCAGTCAGAGCATTTCGCGCAGGCGGATCATCAGACAACCTCCTGTCGGGGTCCTTCAGAACCCGGAAGCACGCCAGTGTTTACAGCCGAGTGGAAGAACACGTGTGTGATGATAGGGCAGTCGCTGCATCTGGTTTTGTGTGTGTCAGAGCAGCTGTGAAATAAACATCATGAGAGTTGTTGCGCTGATCAGGTAACATGACGCGACTGTGTTTACAACGAGTTGTGCAGATACCGAAGCTGGTCAGTGATTGTTGTATGTGTGTGTGTGTTTCAGTGGCGGTAAGGACAGCTGTTATAACATGCTGGAGTGTGTGTCTGCTGGACACTCTATCGTGGCTCTCGCGAACCTCATGCCTCACACACATGGTGAGATCACAGTTAACATACTAATAATAACCCATCTCATTTCTGTTATTGCCTGTGAAAGTGTGTGTCCTGCAGCATGACATGCGATAACTTCATCAAAAACTAGTTATGATCTCCTCAGACACAGCACTGCTTTAAAAACAATGCGAGTTTTTGACCCCAACACTTTTAAACGCTGAGGGTATAATGTATAAAAGATTTCAGTTTCATATAAATGCTGTTCTAATGGAGATTTTCTTGTCACAGAAAATATATCACGGTTTCCACAAAAATATTGAGCAGCGCAACTATTTTTGACACTGATAATAATCAGAAATGTTTGTTGAGCAGTAAATCGGTGCAGGGCCGTCTTCACAGGGGGGCACATCATCTCAGAAACAGACATTAACCAAAACAGAAACTACCTAGCTATTTTTATTTAAATCCACCAATTTCAATATTAAACAAATATAAACAGACAGTCTGTCATGATCTGTTGACTCTGTGTTATATTATGAGTAATCTCAGTATGTTAGAATCAGCGCTCATGAATCTTCTCTTTATATCAGGTGTAAATAAGACATTCACTGCGAGATTTCTTGATTTTAACTGTGTGAGATTTTTAATTATTAGTTATATGGAGTTTAATGGCATATAATCCATTGAAAATTTTAATAGAAAAGTTTGAAAAATGTGAAAGATTTTCTCTCGAAACAAGTAGATTGAGAACCAATGAAAATTCATTTCAAATTCCAACAACACAATAATAATAATAAAACAATAATAGGCTTAGCCTACATGATACACATGAAATAAAGTTGTTTTTTTTTATGGTAAAAACAAAAGAATACAAATGATAAAATAAAACACGAATTAATGGCATTCATTATAAAGGCTAGATAAAAGTGTAGCCAAAACGAATGTTAGAAACTTGACATGCTCCGGCGCGATCGCTTGGATTTATTTTTATTAGTCCTACACTCACAATAAAAGCAAAACAACGCAGTCACAAAAATACAACGAAACTCAACGAAGGGTAGAATGTCCGCAGTTTTTTGAATGTGTTGTGAATGTGTTCTGAATGATTACTTACAGCCAATGAGAGAGGGCAGCGGGATGTTGGGGGAGGAGTTACGAAGGCATAGAATATCGTCATCTATAATCTTCTTTTCGTTGCAAATGAGCGCACATACTATCATTTTTAATAATAATCCCAGTCTCACGTGAGAACTCCGGTCTTGCACACGTGAGCTCGTGTTGTTTCTATGTCCCTTCTCGAGTGTGTTTGACCGTGAGACAAGTTGTCAGCAATTCTTCCTGTTGTAAAGTCATGCAGCGTAAAAACCCCGTCCCCGATCTATCATGCAGTGTGAACACAGTTGCGACGGAATGATACCCCAGATAGTCACGCAGTATGAAAAGTACGGTGATGTCTTCGGTTCATTTAGTTTTGACTTCCATTTCTCATGTCCATGAGAAAAAGTCTTGAAGTCGTGGCCACGAGTTTATTGCTTAAACAAACCTGCGTGACCATAGCAAATAAAAGTCAGAATGTTATGTAAAAAGATAAAAAATTATAGGCTATAAATATAATAGGCTAATAATAATGTTGTTGAAGATGAAGCTTATAATTGTTACGAAGATGATGCGTTAATGAACATTTAATATTAATGTAATATTTATTTATGATAAACTTAATATAAACAGTGTTTAGCCTACATTGCATGCAATATAATAATTGATATAATAAAACAATACATTATTGAATTTATATAGTGCTTTTCACAAAACTTAAAAAATCTAAAATATTTTTTTATAATACAATCATTCTTATAATAATTAATATTAATTCAAAATAGAATAATACCGAATCCATCTTTGATGCTAAACACCATTTATATTAAGTTTATGATAAATAAATATTACATTAATATTAAATGTCCATTAACAAATCGTCTTTGTAACATTTATCAGCATCATCAACAACAACAACATCACTATTAATTCACATAATTTTAAATGCAGGTTAAAGCCTTGAATTAAATATATTTCATTTTATTTCTGTGAATTAATAATTATTAGTAGAGTCTAATGGCTAGTGCAGCCGTTGGATCATCTTTTTCGCTGAGGAATGAATCATTCACGCGTTTGCAAATGAAAACACAACAGGCTTATTTCTCATCAGGCACGGGCATAAACAGTCTACAATAATTAAACATACTAGCAAAAACTATACAAAACGTTAATTAGGTATACACCTATACTCCGGAAATAAATATAAAAATATAGCCCTAAAAAGTTAATATAAAGAAGATTATACAAATAGTAAAGTAAATGTTTGATGTAATAAAAATGTTTTAAACACCTCTGATAATCCTGGGTTGCTATGGTCACGCAGGTTTGTTTATGCAATAAACTCGTGGCCACGACTTCTTATGTTGAGAGAACGACATCTTTTTCTCGTGGCTACGACATAAGGATGTTGTTACTTCGAAATTTTCGAACCGAAGACGTCCCCTCCCGGTCACCGAAGAAAAGATCTGTGATGCGACTACTCTGAAAATCACGCAGTCTGAACTCTAGCGCGCCGAGTCCAAGCCAGAGCTCGTCAGACACGGGTCAGCAGTCTCTACTGTCCTTTATTAACTGGGGACAATGCAGAAATGCTTCTCTTTGTCAAGACAATCTTGCCTTTAATGTTCAAGTAATAGTATTTAGTACTAGCATTCTTATTTCTACCCGTTTTAAGAGAGTGCACTCTTTGTTAATGAGTTACTGTTGTGAGACAGTCAAAAAAAATCCTCCATAATAATACTCACTGAGGTAAGTTGTTAGTTATATATTTCTGCACTTTCAAGGTGCAGAGCACTTTATTTTGTTGTTTATTTTGTTTTGAGAAGATCTATAATGTGTGATTTCTTTTATTATAAGAGAATTTATTGGGAAAATAAGTTTTTTGTTAGTATAACTATACTAATGTTAGTTAACTTATTTTATACCTTACAAGCACTTGTTTATTTTGTTGTGAGAAGATCCTGTGAAGTTTAATAATTTATTTTATTACAAAGTAAATTTAAATGAATAATATGCTGTCATTACAGTAAAAAAAAGTCGGAATCTGCAAAAATACGGGTGACGTCACAGACACTACATCCATGTTTCTTCCAGTCTATGTGTGACACTGAAGACTGCAGTAATGATGCTGATAATTCAGCTAATAAATAAATAAATTAGAGTTTAACAGATATTCATACACAACTCTAATCTGTTATAATATTTCACAGCTATACCACAACTTTTTATCTCACAGTTCAGACTTGATTGTTTTTGTACATGAATATGTTTATCCGTGTGAATCTGTGATGATGTTGTGTCAGTTCCAGATGAGCTGGACAGTTACATGTATCAGACGGTGGGTCATCAGGCCATCGCTCTGTACGCCGAGGCCATGGATGTTCCCTTGTACAGACGCACTATCGAGGGCTCCAGTCTGCACACGGGGAGAGAATACAGCCAGACCGAAGGAGATGAGGTGGAGGATCTCTACCAGCTGCTGAAGCTTGTGAAGGTAATCTCAAAATAATGCATTGTGTTATGCTTAACTAATTGAACAGAAATGGAAAATTACTGTTAATTTACTCATCCAAGATGTGACTGAGTTTTCTTCTTCAGTGGAACAGTAAAAACACCTTAGTAATTCATCAAATCAAGTAAAAAAAATCCTTGTGGCTCCTGACAAAACATTGAGGTCTTATGAAGTAAATCGATCAGTCTGTGGAAGAAACTGAGCATTATTTACAAAGTTATTACTGTAATCCAGAGCCTTTTACACCGTTCAGTTCACTGGCAGCTTCATGTAATCTAGGGCTGGGGACAACATTTAGTCATCATCAATATTTTAAAATACTAGTCAATGTGAAAATGTAAAAATTATAAAGATTTTTGGAGTTTTTGTGTTGCTGACTTGACTTTGAAAAGCTGGTCCTTAGTAGTAATTAAGCACATATTCTTCATGACCTCATTCTACATCCCTATACCTACACTTAACAACTGGATTACTAACTATTAACAAGCAGCAAAATGCCATTTTATTGAAGGACGAGTTGTAGTAAACACATCTTTCCTATTTTAAAGTGTTGCCACTTTTTTCTTAGTAAAGAAACCCTCTAATTAAAGATGCTTAAAAACAAAATATGCTTTAAAAAATCTAAATGAATGAAGGTATAAGACTCTTTCTGTCTGTCACCGTGACGCAAACGTGAAATCTCAGACATACTGTACAGTGTTTTTTTATTTGATCTGTGTAGATATATTTGTTTGACTGCTGCGCTCACGTCTCATGCATGAAACGGCCTTCTAAAAATATCACGATCAGGTTAAAATGTAGATATCGGCCCAAAATGAAAAAGATGGCGATGCGATTTGCCGATAAGATCACGTCAGAAGTGCTGTTGGCCTACTTCTGAAAGATTAAAGTGTAATACAAAAACAACATTAAATATGTGTTTCTAATTAAATAAAGCAGCAATTGATGTCATAAAATAACCCGTCTGTTTTTAATTAAATGTCAGAAGCTATAGCTTGCATGAATAAAAATGACACAAACATGACTCTTGTAAATGAAATAATTTTATGTATACGGATACGAATTTTTTGATAAACCGTTGAGGTTAGCGCAGCATCTGTCTGCAGGGATTAATATCATTTATAGTTATTTTCAAAGCTTTAAATGTGCTCTCATTTTAAAAGATTTCATTGTTGTTTATTTACATTTTTAAAACTGACTAGAATTCAAAATAATTAGCTTATTGTCTCTGTACAAGAGAGATTGGTGTTGTTTCCACACAAAGGGGAAATGAGCAGAGCCAGCTAGCAGCTTTTGCCCTTATGTTCACACAAGAGTGCTGTCAGATAGAAAGGCCTTGTTGTCTTGAGTTCTGATTTCAGACTCCTTTAGTCAGTCTCTGATCCTGACTGTGTAGTGCACGTTCAGTAACATCACGTCTCTTCATAGACTTTTAAAGGCATATCTTACTATGGTTTTGAGAAATGTTTTAGTCCATCTAATGAAAATTAGGGCTCACTAAAGCAGTTTGATTACCAATCTTATTGCATATTTCTCCGACCCTTGTTTTGGAGGTCATATGTTGTTCCAAATTGTTTCTTATTTTATCTTGTCTTTCCCCTATCTTCTTAATTCCTGAATTCAAACAAACCGAAAAGCATTTATACTTAATTGAGATCATGAAGCTATGTATTTCAACAACAACATATTTTAAGTTTAGGTTTAATAAAGATACATTTTTAGTTTTGTTGTTTTTTTCCCCCAGATACTTTAATTTTCTTCAAATTCCATTTGAATGGTTAAAATAATTGTAATAATCAAAACGCATGTATAATTCATTGAATTATAACAACTGAAAAGTTCCTTTTTTAAAGAAATTCTGTATTGTCAGTAATTATCCTGAATTTATGGTTTAATGCAAAATTTGTATTAAAACAACGGTCATTAAACAAAATCATAACTCATTAACAATGTAATTACATGAATTACTTTTAACATAAGAAATTTAAGCACATAAAAAGAATACTTACCTTTATTTTCTGGAGAAGTACTGCACAACAGAGTCTTACAATTAAAATATGGAGGAATTGTGTGATAGTCCTGAAAGTATATGAGTAGTTACTAATACTAATGATTAATGTTGGTATTAATAATTTGAGAAGTATGTTCTGCTGTAAAATAGTAATATGTTTCTGTCACAGTTTCTTCAATGAGACTTTTATTTGGACGGGTTTCAGTGAAGGTAATGCTGATCTGTTTTGTGCATCGATATATTGGGCAGCACAACTGTTCTGACTCATTCTAACAGCTCACACAGTAGAAAGGAAACACATATAAAATGCGGGTGTGAGGGAGCCGGTATTAATTTGCAGCACTCTAAAACTGCTCGCTGTGAACTTTCACTTTCGTTTTGAAACTCTTCTGATGATTTGGTCTAGGACATGGGCGGGTGTATGCTATGCAAGCGTAGGGGCGTAGTGATCCTGACTGTGATGTCACAGTCTGTGTTATGTTCAGGTTCAGCTGTTTTTCAGTGGTCTTTTTTATTCATGAGACTCAGGGTATGTCATTTCCATGAACAGAACTTGTATTATTCAACTATACCAAGGTAAACAGTTTCCCACTCTATGGCACCTTTAAATGCCAATAATATTGACAATCTTACAGTTTTTAATGTATTTTTTGATCATAAAGGCAGCTATAATAGTAAAAATCTCCATTTTTAACCAGCAGTGTATTGCTGTATGAACAGAAGTGTGATGATGTGCTGTCAATAAAAATTCTAATGTTCAGTTTTGCATCACATTCAACGTACCATTAATCAAAGTAATTATGACTTTTAATTTATGACTGTTACACACACACACACCTATTTCTTGTTCTTTTGCATCAGTGTTTTTTGTCCTTTTCCATTGTTAATGTATTTTTTATGTAGTCGTTTTATACGCATTATTGGACATGTGCCATTGATGCATCTGGTAAAGTTTTACATTTCTCGAGTCTTTACTTTTTCCAAACATCACATCCCAAGTTTCCAGAATAAGATCACAGAGAAGGATGATAAAAAAGAGAACTCTTCGTTTTGATGAAGACAAAATTAGCAAACGGAAAGTTTCTTTGTCTGGCCGAATGAGTTGGTGCTTTGTAAAGGAGTGTGTGTCAGAAGACTGCGGCTGGATTGGGGTGTCAGGAATGATAATGAGCTGTTAAATCTCTGGTAGCGTGGCGAGAGCGCTTTGGCATCAGAAGTGTGTTCTGTTTGGGAAGTGTGATGTTTTAAAAGATTCATCCAGCACTTTGACTTAATTAGATGTTATCTTTTGAGCAAATGACACTTGAACATAAAGGAGCGCCTGTGCTGTGTGTGTGTGTGCGTGTGTGATGGTGCAATAGTGCCATCTATAGCTGTACCTGCACATGTGAAGTTTCTCCTCTTCAGGTTTTCTTCAGTATTATTGCTTTCATGTGTGTACGCCACAAAAAAAAAACCCAAAAAAAACTTATTTGACTTATTCTTGTCTTGTTTCTAGTTGAAATATCTGAACACTCTTAAATTAGGATGTGTTAATTAGAAAAGGAAAAGCACATAAGATATTGAGTCTTGTTCCTAGGGACAAAAGTGCATTTTGGCTGAAAGCAGTAAAATGATCTGTCAGAATTCTTTGGTTTTGGTTTATCTAAATATCTTATGTTGTTTTGCTTTGGGCTTTTTTTTGTATTAGTTCAAATATTATTTTTCCTAAAATGTTTTCTGTTTCTGTGTGTAAGACGTTTATTTTACAGGCTTTATCAATATTTGATAGGATTGTAGTAACGCATCATCTCATGATATATTGCAGCACAAAATCACAACAGTATGTTATCATTTAAAGGTCAGCCGAAAATAAAAGTTTAATCTGAATTTAGCTTTAAATAAGGTCACACCACTGAGTTTGGTACTCTCTAGGAGTATTTTAGCACTTATCTTTAACACAGAAACTTTTGAGAGTGATGCACCCTCAGTATTTGTGATCCAGGGCTTTTCAAACGAAAAGAAAACATAGTGCTAGAAAATGCTCATACGATTTTGTCAAACATGGCAGTGTTTATGCCCTAAATGTATAGAAATGAATAAACTGTTTTGGTTTTGTTGGAGTGATATAAGCAGATATAATTCTGAGGGGTTGTGAGAATAGTAGAGCAGATGAACTCTTCAAACATCTTTTCAAGATCTGTGAAGAAAACAGTGAGGTTTAATGGCAGAAAACAGAAGACAAATATCGACGGCTCTGTTTGCAGAGACTGATGATCTGTGAATGATCTTACTGTACGTGTACTGTACACCGAACTCGTTCCTCACAGCAGTTAAAACAATAGCACAGATAATACACCACTTCATTAATTCAAATAGAAATATAGAGTGCAACCGAACGGACCAAAAATACTCTAATTTCTCTTACTACTGTTTTTTTATTACAATTTTGAATATTTTAATTTCTATATTTTTCATTTTCATTGCAGTTTTAAAGTTGTAGTATTTCTTGTGTATTGTTGTTATTTGTTTTAAGCTGAATGGTGTCATCTGTTATCATTAATGTGTTAACTACAGGAACAAACAATAAACAGCACATTTATTACAGCATCTATTCATCTTTGTTAATGTTAGTTCATAAAAATACAACCATTCATTGTTAGTTGATGTTAACTAATGAAGCTTATTGTAAAAAGATCCAAATCTTTGTCATTTTATCTTTGTTTTTCGAATAGATACACATCACAAACAAACAGTGCGTATGTGTTTCAGGAAGAGTAGGTGTGTTCAGCAGCACTGAAAGAGGAAACACTATTTACTCTCTCTCAGCTCGTTTCTATCTCAATCACTTTCTTTTTCTGTTGAACACTGTATTAAATTCAACGAGGACCAGCTACTGTTTGGTTACTCACAATATCTTATTCTGTGTTTAGCACAAGAAAGAAATGAATACAGGTTTGGGACAACATGAAAGAGTAAATAATGACACAATTATCATTTTTGAGCGAACTATCCCTTTAATGACAAGCGGCACATGTTTAGTTCTGTCTCTTTAAGAGCTGCACGCATCACTGACACACTTTTCTCTTGATTGTTTTCTTTCACTTCAGACTCAAGCAGCTATGTTTAACGCTGTGTGTTTGAGACAGTATTACCACAGTCACATGTCATAAATACCTTAGTTCAGTAATTAGTGCTATTTGACAGGCTTTTAGTGCACGCGCTTCAGGTGTACGCGCTGGGAAAGCACCTCCGGACAGCACACGTGAAGTGTTTAATCAGCAAGACTTTAAAGAGAATAATGTAGTTTAGTGATTGTGAATCAGTGCAGGGTCCGCTGAGTTAACACTGGTGTGAATGTGTGTGCTGTTGTACAGCAGATTGAGACGGAGATGATACTACCATATTCCTTGAAAATCAGATCGCGGAGGAATTTTTATCATCTGCAATCAAAAATCATCATATTGCATTGCCAGACTTTGTTCTTCACTCTCTCAACATGGTACATAGGTGCTTCTTCAGGCCCTGGTTTCATCTCGGATTGATTGTAATTCTCTTTTCTTTGGTATTCCTGAAAAACGACTTCATTGATTATAGCTCATTCAGAATTCAGCAGCTAGGATAGTTACCCACACATGTACTTTCGATCACATAACTCTAGCTTCCTGTCCATTATTGTGAACATTACAAAATTCTTCTTCTTACATATAAAGCTCCACCTTCTTCATTTGTACTGTTTGAGATCATCTTCTGCAGAGTTATTGTCTGTACCAAGTTCCTCTGGCAGTAGGGCTTTTAGCTGTGAGACACAAATGCTAATGTAGAATACCTCCATCCTTTTCTGTTAGTTTGGCATTATTGTCCTGTAACTAGGGTAACGATCACACTGGAATGAGCTGAACTAAGAGTCGGAGGCTGGAGGTGAGCGGTGATGGTGTTTGTTCAGGATGGTTATGTTCTCGTGTCCTGAGATCCACCGTCAGATGTTCAAACGCTTGCTTCCGCCGGCGCGTGTAAGAAACACACACCAATCAGCGGCGGAGCTAAGCTGCTGTTTAAGGAGCCCTTCGGGCCCCGGGCCCCGCTCTGGTATCGACAGCAGCAGACCAGCCTCCCGTGAGAGCAGGGTCCGACAGGCCCTCTAAACACGCCTTTGTTTTGTCTGCTCCGCTCCAGCTTTTATCTGGCGGCTTCCCGCGGGCACCCAGGTGGAGTTCTCCCGCCGCGAGGAACGCCACAAAAATCAAACCCTCTCTGATTACTTCCACATTACTGCTGAAAAAGAACATAAAAAGAAATGGACACCTTTAAACCTGCTTAATACATAAATGATGACCTCTTGGGTCGCTCCCAGGACGGCGGCGATCGATAGCGCAGCTAATAGAAGAGCGCTTTACCTGAGTGGGTTTGAGGCTGGAGAACGTCCTCATTAAATAACTCCAGCCGAAGACACGTTCATTTGATTACTGTCGACATGACATTTACATCAGGCTTCAAGAGTCAGCCTCCATCCGTTCTCATTCAGACAGTTCTGCTTTTATTATTTCTCTAGTGAACAATAAGTATACTAAAATATATTTTAAAGACATTTATTTCATGCTTCAAGTACATGTGCATGTATTATGTACTTAATAAAAACATGGTATTAACTACAACAACAAATATGGTTCTTAATGCAGTTTAATTGTATGAAGGTAGTGCTGAAGTCAACTGAAGACATGCTGAAGTATATTTGATTGTGCTAGAGAGGACATACTGCAAGAATACTTACAGGCTGCTATTATTCAAAGATCATACAATCATCAGAAGTGATGCAAAAAGACAAGTTGGGCTTAATATTAGGAATATTGTGCACAACTAGTCCAAATAAAGTTTAATTATATTTTTATATTTTGGTAAGTTTCTAGTTACTTGTCAGTAAAAATGTTAATATATTTGAACTTATTATGAAATAAATGTTTTTTAAATAACAAGGGTTTAAAAAATATATGTGTGTTTCAAAATTATACCATTGAGGTGTCATTAATATTTTAAATAATTTTTATTTTTTGTGTTTTTTTTTTCTCATCGTAATATCAAATCTGTAGTAATTAAATTGTTTTCATTTATTCAATTTTTTTTGTAAATATATCAAAGTAGTAGAAGAGTTATAGTTAAGTTATTTTAGTACTTCAGCTAAAACTGAGAAATGATAAAAGTAGTTTTAATTTTATATCAATTCATGTTTATTTTATTTTTTACTCTCTTTTTTTTGTGATTTTTATTTTTAGTTTAATAGTTCCATACCTATGTTGTCAGCTCTTTTCTGTCTGAATGTCTGATAATTGTGTCTGTGAGAAAACAGAAGCGCTGTTTATTGCCTGATAACTCTTTCTTCAGACTCAGATTGATGTGTCCTGTTCAGTTATAATGTCTGTGAGATCCAGGGGTGATCAGGGTGATTTTAAGAAAGTTTTACATTTAGTCATTGTGCAGCAAGCATTGAAGTAGCTGATATCTCTTTGCCTGTATTTGTGGCTTTCATCACTACTCATGCTGAGATTCACTTTTAGAGCATAACTACAGAACATACAGACAGCACTTATTTTGACCTTGGCTTTAGGAGTGAAATTGATAAATAAGTTGTCTGATTATGTTTTTAATTGAAATCTACAGACACAAATAGATAAACCGCAATGAAATATACACCGGGATGTGTACTGTGTATGTTTTCTTTGGACTAGCCTGAAAGAGAAACAGTCTGGTGTAGTTAGTTGTCTTTGTCTACAATAAATGCATTTAGATTAATTAATGAGTGAGTTGTTAATCAGGTCAGATTGTTGAGTCAAATTAAATTGTTCTGAATTTGCTCTTTTATTAAATTGAATCCAAACCCAGTGAATCGAATTGATTTGTTCACGATGCACAATGACTGAATGTCGTTCTCTCCTCCGTTTCAAAGCGTCTTGTGATTTCAGAAGAAGCTTGTGTGCAACGCATCCAGTGTGAAGATTCATCAGAAGTTCTTGTTTGTGGAACAGAATAACACACAGGGTTTGATTTCATATTTACACGGCGTGAGGTTGCTGTTTGTTTGCCTCCTGGGAGCAGCTGAATGAGACTCAGATCATGTCAGATGTGTGTGTAAAGGCAGGACAAACACACACACACACACACACACACAGATAAAGAGTGTAGCCTAAAGCTCTTGTAATTTGTTTGTACTTTCTGCCTAATGTAGTTTGCTCAATCTTGTTTAGTGCTGATGGAAAGCGATAGGCCTTATCTGGGTTTGCCAAAGGCATGAGCGTCTGACAGCACTTGAGCGGCGTTCCAGCACTGAGGCTGTGTTCATGTCTGAAGTTTGACCACCACTCCTCCACATTCAGTCTTAAAGAGGATCATGTGGAGAATATATTGGAAATGTATCGAAACAGATATGAGGACACCAGGGCTATGTTTATTACCAATTTGCATCAAATAAACAGGGAAATAAAATAGATTTCAATATAATTATTACTATAATGGTAATAATATAATGGTAATTATTACTCCCGTTATTACACTTTTTTCCATTACCCCCAAAACACATTAATATGCTAATTAAAAAGTTTATAGATATATAGTTTACATTCATTTTGCAGAAAGAAATATGGTATATAAAATAAATAACAAAATTGAGAATCATCTTCATACATCGTTTGTCATATAACAATCCTGAAACCTTGTATTGGTGCGTTTGTTTTATTATTTTAATCTGATGTTTTTGCCTGTGTGTGTTCATTCATATCTTATTATTTATTTAAATACTGAGTACATACTGAGTACATAGCATAATATATGGATGAAATATCATTTTCAAAAACTGTTTTTTATAACAAATCTGGCTACGAGATTTGTGGTTTCCCTTCACCAAACATTATTTAAACACTTCCAAACGTCTCAACTCTCACATCTGTTGTACACATCGCTGTAGTGTTTCAGTTAAAGCAGCAGCATGAAGCGTTAGTCTCTTCCACTTTACTATTAGTTATAGCACAAAATAAACATGAGTCAATTTCAGAAAGTGGGAAAAAAAACTTACTGAAATGTGTCATGTTTCATGCAATCAGCAGAGTTGGGAAGGTCACTTTGGTAAACATGATAGGTTCTAGGGGTGCAACGACTAGTCGACTAAGAGTCGACGGCAAAATTCGTCGACAACTAATTTAGTAGTCGACGGGTCGTTAGTGACGTCATCCTACATGCAAGCTGCTGAATTCAAATCTGCTCGCGGCGCAGAGCCAGATCGGACGCGCTGAGCGCTTGTCATATTATCACAAATATGAAGTGTTTTCAATCATGTACTGCTAATTGTAGGTTTCAAACATTTAAAAACACATAAGTACTAGCAAAACCATACATTT
>JAUMHP010000072.1:20207426-20220704 GCA_032361065.1 Enteromius trimaculatus | reverse complement strand
CTTCCAACAAGACAATGAGCCTAAGCACACAGCTAAAATAGCCAAGGAGTAGCTTCACAACAACTCTGTGACTGTTCTTGAATGGTCAAGCCAGAACCCTGACTTAAACCCGATTGAGCATCTCTGGAGAGACCTGAAAATGTCTGTCCACCAACGTTTACCATCCAACCTGACAGAACTGGAGAGGATCTGCAAGGAGGAATGGCAGAGGTTCCAGGTGTGAAAAACTTGCAATATTACAAAGAAGGGAGTCTGAATATTCCATACCCACTGTGTGTATATATATATATATATATATATATATATATATATACATTTCCTAGACATGTCTTTATTGTAAATTTTTTATTTTTTATTTATTATTATTATTATTTTTTTATTATTTTATAAATAAAACTATTAAAAAAGCTCAAGCTTTTAAGCACAATTAATAATGATATATCACACTTTCATGTTAAGAGAATATTGTTTTATGAACTATTTTAATGCATAACTATATCGTATTTGTAGAAGTCTCATTTAATGAAATTGCAGTTGGCTGTTTCTTGAACTCTGCTCTTGTCTTTCATTGATCAGTCAGACAGAAATTGCTGTCCCAAACTCCTTTTAGAGGTATTTTCAGACATTTGCTCAAACAGATCAATGTTGTGAAAGTGTTACAGAGTTTGTTAGATACCACAAACTCTTTGAACATTCTGTGAGTGTTTTTCACCTGGATACAGCTCAGTCTTGGTCTCTGCTGCGGTTTTTCCTTCAGCTCACTTGAGCTGTCAGTCAGCTATTGTTCCTGTGCTGATACCACGGGGTAAATGGTGTAACCCCATCTGTACACCTGACAGCCCGTAATGCTGCAGGGCACGACCGTATCGTGCTAATCACCCTAATCACCCGAGCACTCAGTCTGACCTGTGACGCTGGCATTGAGCGGGCGTCCAGCGAGTCACACGAGCTCAGCCGTGTCCTTCTGCCAAGCCAGAGAGAGAGCGCTCATTTGTCTTTGAAGTGGTGTCGGAGTGCCGCCCTGTTTTCACTTCACATCCATCCATATCCTCTTCCACACCGGCTTAGTTTGCTTTGTATTTCTCTGAAAGGGCCTAGGCTTGCTTTTGAGATTGTTGGGGATGTATAATATGTGATATATATATATATATATATATATATATATATATATATAGGGTTAGTTTAAGATTTATACATCGTAACATCAAAACTGAATAAATAATTGTTCTACTGTATGTTATGATAGGACACTTTTTGGCTGAGATACAACTATTTAAAAATCTGGAATCTGAGGTTGTATGAAAATCGTAATATTGAGAAAATCTCCTTTAAAGTTGGAGATTTTAGTTCATAGCTATGCAAATTAAGTTATGAAATATTTACGGTTGAAAATGTACACAATATCTTCATGGAACATAAACTTTACTAAATATTCTAATGATTTTTGTCATAAAAGAAAAAAATATAATTTTGTCAACAATAAAATCTATTGTTGTCTATTTCTACAAATATAGCTGTGCTGCTGATGACTGCTGCTGTGCTTCAGGCTCACAAATTAAATTTGTAATTCAGAGTATTTGATGTTTGTAGGCTATGTTTTACAGATAATAATTACACAAATGAAATTTTGTGAAACAACAGCAGTACAGCTTTATCACACATAACTTCATTTTATTATTAATCGAATTGGACCCACGATGATTTTACTGTTGTTGTAGTAACAAACTGTCATGCGCATCAGACTTATTTCAATGTTTTATTTGTGGATATTTCTGTTAACAGTTGGCTTTGTAAATTCAGTTTAACAAAAACAAAGTGTATAATGACTTGTTTATTATGCATCTTTCAGCACGACATTTGTCTTTTTATCAGTATGATTTATATAGAGAGCTAATAATAGAAAAAGAGTGTGCTTTCTAACAACGTGATGAGCAAAGAGACAAAATGAACAGGAGAAAATGACAAAAATGTCCTGCTCAGAGACCGGAGGAGGACTGTCACCCAAGACCAGGTGAATGGATGGGATAAACCGCAATGGTCAGTGCAATACTGCACGACGGATTTGGAGGGAACACCGACGGCGAGAGCATCAAAGTGGCCGGAATTCATTCATTTTAAATGTAAGCTGGTGGCGAGAGCATCAACAAGAGTTGAAATCAGGTTAACTTTATGGTAATGAGCTATGACGCAGAATGCAGAAGTCCACTGCTTGGCAGGGCGGCAAGAGCGAATTTTGACGCTCTCGTCGGTGGCGGTGTGAATGCACGGTTACACTATTCCGGAATATTTATCAGCTTATACCATGGCTACTTATCAAAGGAATGAGTTGACTGTCAAAAAAAGTTGTGCATGGCTTTTACGATTAAACATACGTAATACGTTTTTAATACCATGTCTTGGATGAATACTTGATACTTTAGTTTGAATACTGAACGTTGAATAAATTGTTGTAATCATGTCCCTGAGTCTAATGTGCTCAATACAACAGGTGTGGTACGTTTAGTTTGATTGCAATGAATAGGGTATATAAATGCACTAAATAGTATTAAAACTTTTCTAAATATCATCAATAAATAATTTTTTTTTTTTCAAAAAAGCCAATTAGTTCATTTTAAGAGACCTGTCTTATTTTCTCTTGCATATTCAATATTGCTCTTTAATTAAGCAAAAAAAAACATTTTATCTGATTACTCGATTAATCAATAACGCTTTCAGTAGAAAACTGGATTAATAAAATATTTGATGGCTACAGCTCTACTGTCTTCTAAATGCCGCTGTGCTTCTTGTCCATGTGCACGACTTCCTTGCTTTCTTACTCTGCCGATGTTTTAAATGTGCTGTTTATTTACTTTAACTTCTATGGTAATATCAGTGATATGAAATATTTAGAATGTTTTATTTACGTGTTAAAAATGTCCATATATTTAAAAGTTTGATCAAAATTATTGCTAGGGACAATTTGGTAGTGGCTGGACGTTGGTAGGGACATACCGTAACCCTAGCATCCTTCCCTACCTGTGATGTCTCTCTGCAGGTGTGTGAGACTGCAGCTCCAGCCGCTGGCGTACCTGTGGCGTCGAGACCAGGCCGAGCTGCTCAGAGAGATCATATCCAGTGGCCTTCAAGCCCTCCTCATCAAAGTGGCGGCGTACGGTGAGTAGCGGGCAGGACTTGAGCAGTCCAGCGACTAATAAACTTTCACAATGATCCGCACAACTGATTAACAGAGCAAATGTGATCTTAAGTGACGTTAAAGGGATAGTTCATCCAAAAAAATTTATTCTGTCCTTAATTACTTACTCTGTAGGACCTATATTTATATTCAGAACACAAATTACGATATTATTGAGCTCTCTGACCCTCCATAGTGTATAGGCGTGGTCCTTTGTGTTCACTCTTGTCATGTGTTGTGTTTTCTGTTCAAGTCTATGTGCTCTGTGTGTCAGTCATGTTTTGACAGTTCTAGTCCATGTGCTTTTCTCTGTGTGTTTACATACCTGTTTCCCCATGTGCTCTACCAATCGTTAACTCCGCCCTCGTCATTAGTGTTTCATCCTCTGCCAGCCGTGTTTTGTCCAGGTGTTGTTGATTAGTCTTTGTATAAATCCATGCCCCATGTCTTGTATCTTTGTGATTCATTGTTATCGTTACATGTTGTGTTGGAGTCCTTTGCTTTGCTCGGTGCGTTTTTCTCTATGTTCTGGTTTTGATTGTTTAATAAATGTTAAGTTTACCTCGACCTTTATGAAGCTACAAGAATACCTTTTTACAGAAAACAAAAATAACGAAAACAAAAATAATTACGTAACATCACTGTAACATCTTTGTAGCATTGTAACATCTCCGTAACATCACTGTAATGCCTTTGTAAAATCTCGGAAACATCAGCGTAACATTATTGTAACATCTCCGTAACATCACTGTAACGTCTTTGTAAAATCTCGGAAACATCAGTGTAACATTACTGTAATATCTCTGTAACATCACTTTAACATCTCCGTAACATCACTGTAACGTCTTTGTAGCTGTTATGTTCAGCTGGACATGTCAGCCCAGCTCTCTGGCTGGCATTCCAGCATCAGGATTTTTATGTGTGTTTTCCTCTGTTTTCATGCCTGGACCCACTCTCACGAACTCGCTTTGTTGTCATCCCGGACTCTCATTCTTGTTTTTGTGTTGTCACATGTGTTCACTCATGTCTCCGCCTTGCCCATTTTACAGTTTAATGTGGGTTGACCAGTTGGAAAGTAATAAATAAAACATACCGCTCTTGGGGTCAAGAAAGCCACCAAAAAGCCATTCTGGCGCTGTCTACTAATAATCATAAAATGATAGATAAAAAAGAGCAACGTTTCTTTCATCATCATTGTTCCTGTATATAATTCATGGTATTTTGCCATGAATGCTGTTTATCTGCATCATCAACACGAATATCAAGACACATTCTGCACTGTCAAAACAAATCTGCTAATAAAAATTACCTTTGTACCTTATAAACTCCTAAAATGTGCTTATTTTCTGCCTTGGAATAGTAATGTATGCCCTTAAGATACTACTATGAGGAAAATAACGTGCAAAGACCCCGAATGTTGTTTTTTTTTCCCCCTTAAAGCATGTGTTTATTTTGAAATGATGAATTTATGGACTGTAGAGTCTTATAACAACCCAGTAGCTGTTTTACATGTAATGTTTATATTCGGTTTTAAAGCTTGAATGATTAGAATATAAATGTGGAGTTGTAAATCTTCTGTCCCTTTCTATTATTTGAAGGGTTTTAGATGAATTGGGATTACCTCTTGTTTTTTTTTTTTTTCTATCAAAATCCCTTTTTTCCAAATCCCGTCCTGAGTCTTATCTGCGCTCTCCTAAATGTGTTTTTAAGCAGATAATTCAGTGTGTGAATATGAGCGATCACAGCGCCTGTGTTTTAAACCCTTCACATGCGCTGCAGGAGACAGAAATACACTTCAGAGGATCTTTGTGTTTTTGTGTTTGTTGTTTGTTTAGACCGGCACACACTGGATCTGTGTGTATTGAAGGAATGTTAAATATCACCCAACGTGGAAGTGCTTGTCCAAATGAGCCCTGAGCGATCCGGGGGCACGGCTTACCTCCGCACCCCAGCTGCAGCGCGGGCTCTTGACAAACCTTCCTCTAAAAGCAAATTCCCCACATGTCTGGAAGAGTGTAATTACGCATGTTTTTCTGCTTGGCTACAGGTAGAAGGGAAGATGTTATCAGCGCTGGCTTTTCACCTGGCCTCAGGCGGCGGTAATTAGAAATTAGAGGTTTGGGATGGACTTACACTGCCGGGGCCGTCGGGGAGCACTGCAGTAATTGAGTCTTTTGTAGGCTTCATGGGTCAGGGCCGCGGGCTGAACTGCGTGTGTGTGTGTTCGGTGACAGAGGTGTGTTGTACATTCACATACACCACAGGTGGCAACACACAGAGGGCATGACGTGTGATAAAAATAACCCTTCCAGTTACTTTTGTATTTTTACTGAACAGCAACTGTAGATTATTTTTTTAAATATAGATTTTTTTTTTTTGTATGCACCAAATGACAATATTTTCCTACATTACTTTTAGACTGAAACATTACAATATGTGACTTTGTACCACAGAACCAGTCATAAGGGTACATATGTTAATTAATAACTAAATAATTAATCTCTTCATTGATGTCTGGTTTGTTTAGATAGGGCAATATTTGTCTGAGATACAGCTATTAGACAATCTGGAATCTGAGGGTGCAAAAATTAAATATTGAGAAAACTGCTGAAATCCATATTACTAATACAAATTCAGTTTTGATATATTTACGGTATTAGATTTATAAAATATCTTTATGGAACATGACCTTATATCCAAATGATTTTTTGCATAAAAGAAAATCCAATGCACACAATGTATTGTTGCTTATAGCTAGAAATATACCGGGACTACTTATGAGTGCTTCTGTGCTGCAGGGTCACATGTATGAAAAATACAGACATTTTGTGAACATTCTTGAACAACACAAACTAATTTAAACTCATTAACTCATTTACAGTAATAATTAATCTCGGTTAATGTTAACTTATGAATATGCTATAATTCATGCTTGTTCACAGTACAAGATTTACAATGTTAGAAATGAATATTGCTGTGAACAAATAGTTTTTAACTTAAACTCACAGTAAATGGTTCCCATTGTGAATTTATCATGGTGCCCACGCATCTGGCATCTGCTCACTCGTCACCGGCGATGAGCGGCAGATATAAATTATAATCCTGTAATAACACTTGAAGGAGGATTGTGGGTAATCGCCGGGTTGACAGAAGACATTCAAACCACTTTAAGGGAGGAGATCTGTTGTTACGAGACAGCTGCCCACACAACACGCAAAGTTAAAGTCGAAGAAAATTTCTTCTCGACGTTTGTGCCAACAAGTTTCTCTCTGTAGTCATGTCAGAAACCGGAGCAGAACTTCTCGGCGATCGCTCGCCACCTCTGAGCAGCCGAGCAGAAATAATTGGCTGGTAAATACAGCGGCGTCAGATATTCATGTAATTAGTTAATTGGTTGATTTGTGTGGGTGAGGATGGCCAGACGCGGTGTTGTTTCCAGTAGTTAATTGGATGACAGTTCCAGTGGAAATTGGCATGTGTGAAGTTGAAAGGTCTGTTTATAGTGTTGCTGCTTTCCTTTTTTAATGCCTGCTTTATAAATTTATTTTCTGCAATTATACGGACACTTTCGGCATGAACTTTTCCACTCAAATTGTTGCCATTATTTTCTTATTATTTAAATGCAAACAACCCTTTCCTAAACATGAGTTTTAGTATTTTTTTTTTTTTTTGAGGCGTGTGCAAATCTTGATGATAATCTGCTAGCGCACAGAAGTGGTGTTTCTTCATCAGGTCTGGAGAAATGTGTCTCAGCAATGGATGTGAATGGGTGCCGTCAGAATGATAAACACTGCTTGAAAAAGTCTTAATGCTGTCTTCTCCAGATGATAGAACAAACCAAGCAGATATTATGAAGCATTTTATTTTCTGTACAATGTAGGTCAAAGGTCACCAAAATGATTTAGATGTTGTAAATTATATAATCTTTTTGGGAGGACAGAAACAAATTTCAAGTTGGCTTTAGTTGTGTTGTTGGTGTTTATGGGATTTTAGAGTGCGTTTAAGAGTAACAGTAAAGCCACACATTCCCAGCTGGATTCTAAAGTGATCAATCACACAACAAAATGATTCATTATGAGCCGATCCAGATCCACAGCCTTACAGGAACTCAGTCACTGTCTTCATACACGTTCATAAGTGTCATTATAAATGCTTCGTTGTATTCGGTTTAATGTGCTTAATGTTTTTATTACTGCTTTTATGTTTTCAATATTCAGGTTATAAGACTGTCAGTTTTAACAGGCAGCGATAGACATCAGATGAGGTTATAATTGCGGCTTCGTTCCATTTATTGGATAAAAAGATTAAATCTGCGACATGTCTGCTGAATTGTATTCGTGGTACGGCTATTATTCCTCACACAGCTGTTGAATTTCAGATAAGAGCTCGAACAAATTTTCCGATCTCTCCTAATCTCGCCATCTCGTGTGTGTTCGTGCACACACTTCCCTTGCTAAGCTCTCGCTCACACACTCAGATCAGGTGATAGCACGCCGCTATTGTTTCGCTCAGGTCTTTGAGAGCATTGTTCAAAGGATAGACTGGCTCACCTTGCAGCACGAGATGCTTATTTCATCCATTCTAAAGCTAAAATGTTCCCCAACATGAATCCAATTTTCTTGGCGTTCTTCTCTGAAGGCAGGGATTAAAGGCGAGCTGTCAGTCTGTGCTCCTCAGATCCGGAGAACCGTCACCGGTCTGATGCTCTCAGCGCCTCGCGCCGCTATCTGGAATCTGTGCGCTTAAATTCACCTCTGCGCTCGCTAGCAGATTTGGTTCACATAAGCATGTAGGCAGGGCATTGGCGCCGTTTAACGATGCTGTTTGTGATACTGGAGTCTCATTGATAAGAGCTGAGATGAGCTCTCTCAAAACTTTAGTTCACTCAAGTCTGCAATGTCCTGAAGGGGCCGTCATTGTTCTCTTTTACTGTTTCTGTAATCATAATGTAGCGTCTAATAATGTAATCTATTTCCAACCCGAATGACTTGCTTTCTACCACAACATCCCAGTTGTTCTTTACTATGCAATGACAATGTATTTCAGTTTACTTTTATGTTCCCCAGAAAGACGAAAACACGAGAGCGAGTAAGCAGTGATCCATCCCTTTAAACATGACATGTTAATCAGTGTATATTACGACAGTTATTTTACAAGCTTTCTGAAATGTTATGTTTAAATATGCAAATGCTGCATTATCTAATTCAGTATGCACTCATTTGCATACATTTCCAGAACAGATATCTGAACATTGGATAGGCTCAGAATTGATTTTGAGAAGAGATTTTGAATTCATTTTTAACACACTAGAAAAGCAAAAAAAAAACAATACTTTTTCATCAGGTTATTAGGAGTATAATTTTGAATAAACATCTGTGTGAATGGTATATGAACATAACTCATCAGTAAAAACGGAATATGATTAGAAACAAAACTGTAAAGTTTGGTGTATATAAATACTCCTGAAGTGGAGAAACAAACTCTTTAAAGGTTGACTGGATTGATTTCAAATCTTCAGCTGTAAATAGATAAAGAGTAAATAAAATAAAATGCTTAAATATGTATTTTGGAAGTTTTCTTTCCACTGGTCTGAAAGAAACATGTTAGTGAAGCGAAACTGACCAAGCTCAAAATTGACTAATGCATGAAAACGCACTGGCTTTGCCTGCTGTGTCTCAAAGCATCAGACTAAAGAAGTATGAGAAGAAACCCTTCACATCTCTGGCAGTATTGTAAGAACTTGTGACCTAAAAAGAATTTGCTCTAATTTGATGCTCATGAAATCTAATTCAAAACTTGAAAATCCATTTGTGCCCAGTTCACCGGCTTGGAAGTTGACTGGATTGAATTTCAGTTTTATAGGATAATAATGAGTTAAAGACTTTTTGCAGGCATATCGCTCCTTGGGGCTCTGCTTGGACTCTGCTTGTCTAAAGGGCAGCGAGGATGGACATGCAGGCAGATGAATGGAGCTTGGAGTGGGCTTATTTGTGCTTAATGTGCCATAAGGGGCTAAGGTAATTAGCTTTAGGTCAGGTAGTAAAACAGGTGCAGAGGAATGAACATCGTGCAGCTCATGTAAATGAGAGGGCCTGACTGCAGCTAGTCTTGACTGTCTGAATGTTTTAGGCTGGCACGGACGTAGTTAGTCCAGATCTGCTATATTCACTTGCTTTCAGATGTTCAGCATGGCAGCATTGGCACAGAAATCTTTAACAGCTACAATGATGATGCACAGTGCAGTGATAAATTCAAGGGCTATCAAGCATTTCAAATGTTTAATCCAATAAAATATGGAATGTGCCAATTAATTAACCAGGTGAATCTCAAATTAACTGCACATCAATTTTGGCTGAAAAATTATCCTCAAAAGATCATTGGAAGAAATTAGATGATAAAAGCATTGAATGTAGTAAGTAGCTTTGGAAACAAATATTTTGATCCGATGTTCCATAAATAATGATAATAAATGGTTATTAAATTAATATTGAAATAAGAAAGGATTATTTCTTTTAATCTAAATGTGAGATTCACGGAGTCATTGAATAATTTATTTAACCAAGCCATTTAAACAACTGATTTGTTCTAAAATAAAGCAAGTGACTTTTGAGAGTCATGGAATCATTGATTCAGCTGATTTATTCAAAACCACAGATTCGGTAAAACACCGTTGTGTGTTGCTTTTTTGTGGTTTGTCGTGTTTGTCAGCAATTGCGTCGTAGTAAAATCTCTGGGCAGGTGCACTAATTCTTCCATAATTAATTGCAATAAATAAATACCAACATTGTAATTATGCTTGCACCCTTATTCAGGTTCACTATACACTGATTCCCACCCAGATACATGATTAAGCTTTTTCATTTTTTGCCTATATTCTTTGTGCATCCAAGCTATCAAATTATGCTGTGCTTCATCCTTTATTTAAAATCAAGACATTAATGAACATATTATAAAACAGACTCCCTCTTAGCAGTTTGAAATCAATCATTAGAATTTGTTTAAAAGGCATGACTAATTAAAAAGGATATTTAAATAGGATTGAATTTTAATGGTGTTCTCCCTGTTACCTTTGTGTGAGGTTAACATGAGAGGAAAGGAGATTAGATATTCTCACACTAATTATGAGCGGTGTTCCCCAGGGGCGGGTAATGGGGCCACTCTCGTTCTCATTGATCCCCTGCAGATCAGTGGCATCCAAATGCAGCTCCCCTCTACAGCCTGCTAGTCTGAAAGCACACCATCTATAGTTCAGCTTTCCTCAGGGCTTGTGGTTTGGACCCTTGACCTCTGAGGTTAGGCAGGAAGAAACAAGCCTTTTACCACAAGGCGGTTCGCTCTAGCAGGAGGCGCCAATCATGAGAGACAGGGAAAATATGGGTTTGTGTTATGCTGGGTTGTCGTGGTTTGTAGTAAGAAGTGTAAGAGTTCAACCCCTTGATAGACCGGAGATGTTTGTACAAAGGTAGTATTTTGCAGGGGTTGGCCACTTTATGACACTTTCTACAAACAGGGTACAGATTGAATTTTATAGTATTTTTAACTTATTTGTGTGAGAATTAAAATTAAAACAATATAAAATAAAAACAATAAAAATAGAAAACTAAAAATATCAAATATTTGTTCACCTTCATGACAACTGTAAACATAAACTGAACCTAAAATGGCTGAAAAACCCAAAATAATCTCTGATCTACCGATTTATCATGTTGTAGAAAAGATTCAGTTCATTGTGTAAAATATTTGAATGAACAAAAAATCTTTAAAATAATCTTCAGCCCATTTTTTGCATGCAGTACAATGAACATATTCATATAATATGGAAGGTTGGCATATATATTTTCCCCCTAATTTATACAGTAATTGTGGACTGAATTGTTCAACTGAAACCAGTTTACTTTATTGCCAATGGTGTTTTAAAATGATTTAAAAAAAAATATATACAGCAAAAAAAAAAAAAAAAAAACTCTTTACCTAACTGAAATAATAAAATAACTGAACTTTAAGCTAAAATAAAAATTGATTGAAAATTACATGGGCTTAAAAAAAAAATTAGATGACAAAAATACAACAAAACATCTTAAAATTGAAATTAAAACATTTTTAAACACATAAAAATAATAAAACAACTATAACAACTATAGTAGTGATGATAAAGGAACCCAGTTATATTGCTTTACTAGCATATATTGCTTTGCTGTATGTATTTTTTTTTAATTAGTGGGAAATTTAAGCTTATCAGTAACCTCCAATAATTGGTTTTAGCTACTAACATTTTATACATTTTATGTATAAATCATATATATTTACTGCATTTAGTAATATCTCAAATTTTTATACCACATCATACATTTTGGTATCTTTATATGTTTAAAATAAACCGTCTGATGTAATTTGAAGTTTAGCCTTTTTTGTTTAGAAGTTTAGAAGTTTGCTTGAGGTTAAAGATGATTTTGTGTAGGATGAGCAGCTTCTTGCAGTGATCAGTGGCTGAAAAAGAACACGGCGTGGTAAGAAAGCATATTGATATGTGTTAGGGTTGTGTCCTGTGGATGCTCTGTGTTTGATTATGTTTATTTGTTGATTATGTCTGTGCGTTGTTGATATTGGCAGCGTGATTTAATTCCCGTGTTGTGCCAGGAGGGCGGCGCTGAGCGGAGCTGTGGTTTCTGAGCAGTAGGTCATGATATGATTAGCCCATGTGTTTGTTTGTGAAGGATGGATCTGAAGACTTGTTTACAGAGAGAGGCAGATTATAACCAGGTGGCAGTGCGTGATGCTCATGTGAACCTCCATCTCGCTCATGATGCATTTCTTATGACATGCTGAGCTCTTTTCAGACAGAGGCATGCTGACCTGCAGCTCTCAGAGCAGGCACTCAAGCTCTTGTGTTGTGTGTCTGGCAGGCCTGGATCCAGAGAGACATTTAGGAAAAACCCTGGCGGAGATGGAACCGTATCTGCACGAGGTCAGAGACACACAAACAACCACCTTCAGCTGCGTCTGCTTCAGACTTCAGCTCAAGTGGTGCATCATGACTAGCTGTTTTGGCATTTCTTCTGAATCATCGTTATATTGTTCTTTTAGATTCAGTCCATCAGTCCAAATTAGATACTCCTTTGTATAGCACTTTATCTACTCCAAATTTACATCAACTCATGATTGTAATACTAATATATATGTTTTGAAAGAAGTCTTTTTGCCTGCCTAGATTTTTTTTTATTATTAAATTTTTTTTACATTTATTCTCAAACTGCAACTCAGTGGTTTTCAATCCTGTTCTTTGGGACTAACTGTTCTGCACATTTTGCATGTCTCCCTCATCTGACGTACTCATTTGAGTTCATGGAGCTCGCTCTTAATGAGCTGATGATCTGAATCAGGTGTTTCAATTAGAGAGATATACAAAACGTGCAGAGCTGTGGGTGCCCAGAAACAAGTTTGAAAACCACTGCCGTAACTGACTGCTGTAATCAAAACTGAATTGTTACAGTCTTCAGTGTCACATGATCCTTCAGAAATCATTCCTTTATGCTGGTTTGCTGCTCAAGAAACATTTCTGATTATTATCAATGTTAAAAACTGTTGTGTTGCACAATATTTTTGTGGAAACCGTGATGTTTTTTTATTTTTATAAATATACAGATGAATAGAAAATTCAAAACAACAGCATTTATTTGAAATATAAGTCTTTTGAACATTATAAATGTTGCTACTCTGACTTTTTAACAATTTAATGCGTCCTTGATGAATATGTAATAATTTAATTTATTATTTTGTTTCAGCATTGGTAATAATCATAAATGTTTCTTTAAATGTTTCTTGTTTCTTATTAGCATAGAAAACCTATTTCGTAATATTAATGTTTTACTGTATTTTTGATTAAATAAATGCAACCTGTTGAGGAGAATTTAGCTTTCAAAAACATAAAATATTTTATGTGTTAAAGTTTTATTGCAGGTAGTGTATACAGTGGGGCAAAACATTTAGTCAGCCACCAATTGTTTTTTAATGAGTGAATTGGTATATTCCTCTGTAAAATAAGTATTTGTTCACCTACAAACAAGCAAGATTTCTGGCTCTCACAGACCTGTAACTTCTTCTTTAGT
>JAUMHP010000072.1:20150114-20168010 GCA_032361065.1 Enteromius trimaculatus | reverse complement strand
CACACATTCTGACTGCCTTTGCTAGAATTCAAATGAGCCATTTTAATCTAGATTTAAAAAAATAACCTATGTCCACCCCAAATATATATGTGTATTTAAATTTAAACAGAAAAATAACAGTATTACACTTCTGTTTGTGTGTGTGTTTATATATATATATATATATATATATATATATATATGTAAATACATACAAACACACACACACACATACACCAGAGTCACTTTCAATTTATGTCTAAATATTTTTTACTACACTTTAGGATGTAATTCTTATTAAGTGAGGATCATTTTTAAGAATTTTTACCCAATCAAAGTCTCTGAGAACATAGCACATAGCTCTTCTTTGAAAGACTTCAGGAAGGTTGCAGTTCTGGAAAATGGTGGCTCTGGAGACTAAATGGTTCCTGATGGTTCACATTAATTCTTCACATTAATTATTAAAGGGGTCATATGATGCTTTTTTAAAGATCATTATTTGGTGTAACCATGCCATGCTTCAATGTTGAAAAAAAAAGTTTTTTCAAATACTGTACATTATTGTAGCTCCTCTATGCCGCGCCTCTTTCATGCGTGTTGTTTTCTACAAAGACCCTCCTTCCGACAAGCAGAGTCTGCTGTCATTGGCCAGCTGACACACAGGGGCGGACTTACTCATTAGGCAAAGGTAGGCGACTGCCTTGGGCCCCCAAAATGCTTTTCATGCATGAGATGCGCAAGTGAGGATAGATGAACAGTTGCTATTTATGGTGTTTATTACCACGACAACCATCTGCGTGTTCGAATTGAACATGCTGGTTAAACTGGAAACTGGTTATTTAATTGTATTGATTTTACTGGTTATTTAATGTCACTATTCAGTCACTTGTTCATATTCATCGCGTATTATGACAACAGAAACAGTATCAATGAAAACTGATTTATTGAGAATTTAGTTTCATCAAAATACAGTATGTGCACACAGAGAAGCAAAATGTAGCTTAAACAGGGTTGTGTCATTAAATATAAATAATAATAATTTTATACATCTGTTTTTGCGTCTTAACTGTAAATCAATTGCTATTTCGTGGTCTGCAACATGAAAGTGTAAAAGTGTCTGCTAAATGAAATGTTAATGAAAGAATCAGAATAATATGTGCATGAAAAAAATAATTAAACACTGGACATAACTATGAGGCACCATTGTGCAGCAGCAAATAACAGTAAATGTGTGCAAATATAGAGCCCCATTCCTATATTTGCCTGAGACCCTAAATTCACCCCAGCTAACACAGTGCATTGTAGTAGTTTATCATCAGTTCAGGCCTGAAAGGGGAACAGAGTCGTGTGCCAGACACGGAGCTTGAATGTATTTACAGTACACAAGTTGCGATTGACTCCACAGTGATGTGACCCTGTCTCTCTCTCTCACTCACACATGTTGGTATTTGTGGTTTATGGGGACTCTCCATAGGCGTAATGGTTTTTATGCTGTACTAACCATATTTTCTATCGCCCTACATTGAGCTAACTCTACCCATTAAATGAAAATTTCTGCATTTTCAAATTTAAAAAAAAAAACCAACCATTTAGAAATTTGTGTCCCCGAAAACCCCAAAATCAGTACACACACAGGGCACTGAATGCTCTGCGCTGTGAAACCCATTAATTCCAATGGCTTGTGCCACACAAGCACAAAATTCCACATTAGAACAGTCAATAGCAAATACTGTACTTCAGCTAGTCACAAAATATACTTACCGTCACTGATTCAGAAGTGGAAGTCGGAATTTAGAAATAGCCTTTGCACATCTCTTTGAACACTCCAAGCTTAAAACAAAAACATTTTCCGTAAAATGCGCTGCACGGTTTCAAACATCTGGGTTGTGCTGTTCTGTTGTAAGCAATCAATAATGAGCTCTAAATGCATCTACTTTCAGAAGACTTGACACAGAAACACACTCTCTCCTGAGTCCTGACACAACTGCATCAACACTACTGCTGAAACCACACCCTCTTTCTTTGCGTGAACATTTGGGCTGTATTACGCTAATATTAACACATCTTGATGTAGACATGTGGGGCAGGTTTTAACGAGACGTTTTAGCCCAGTCTGAATCAGCCTTCTCTTTTAGATAGAATAAACCCCTTTGTGGGAGACTCTGCTTATCTTATACAGTACATGCACAAACAGCTACATACCACATGGAAGAAAATGAAGATAAATCTAATTGTCTGGCTCATATTATATGCAAAACACAAACCTGATTAATAATGTATAGAATATGTGGAATTTTTCAATCCCAACCTTCATGGACAATTTTATATCACTTATAAATGGTTAAATACACCATTAATAATAGCTTTTAAGACTGATGTTTGGAATTGGTTATAGGTGTATATATACACAGACACACATACATTTTGATGTTTACAACACATAAACAGCTTTATATGTGTAGCTTTTCCAACGTAAACTTGCTTGGTAGCTCACCTGGTACAGCAATGCACTTGTGATGTGAAGCACTCTTGTGCAAGTCCCATAAAACACAATACATAATAAAGCTAAACATAAAGCAAGCTAAAATAGATTTTTTTTTTTTTTCACATTTGCTTTCATTAGGGTCAGGTTTAGTGCAGGTGGTACTGTACATTATTTCCTTTCAGCGAACACTGAATCTCTCTACTGCTGTGACATGTACAATGACCTGTAATCACAATATTCCCAGATTCATGTTAATCTGATTCAGATAAAACCAAATACACATTCAGCACCTATTACTGGACATTTCGCTCTGAAAGTGTTGCGAAACATGCAAATAGCAACGTAATATCAGTATGCAGAAATGTTGTGAAAGATATGTTTCTCCAGTGAGCCTGGGCTGAAAAGCTCTGCTCTCTCCATGGCCTGTAACGGATGCCCCTATGTTATTTAAAAGCGCAGATGAACGGGGTGGAATCCCTACCATCTGCACGAGCACTACTGCATGGCGTCTCTTCACCGCCTACGTGGCTCGCCACTTTCCATTTATCTACCCATATGACTATAAAAATCCGTCAGGGCCGAGCAGAGATTGGGGCTTTCTCGCTCCTGCGGGCTCCAGGCCTGTAATGCAGAAGTCTGTTTTTATTATTCTTGCTAAAGGAACACTATTTCATCAAGCGTCTGATTCCGGCAGCAGAGCGGAGAGGAGATAGAGCCGGCGCTCAGGCTATATTTCTTCCAATCAAACATCCCGCGGCGGGGAAAAAAATGAGTGGGCGCCATCAAAGCCCAGAATAATGCTGCCACCTTTTATGTAAAAGGAAAGGACTGATGGACAAATACAGGAAGGAACGACAAGTTTAATGACGTGTGTTGAGGGGGCCCGAGATTGGAAAAGTGACAGGGAGAAGCGGCCTCCTTGGCGGAATATAAATTGTGGGGGGCCCGCCGTAAAAAGGCTTTTATCTGGAGTGAATATGGGACGTAATGCTCGGGTCAGGGTTAAGTCATTTTCTCCGGCAAGTTAAGCGAATAATGAAAGCGAGTCGGCGAGGAGAAGGAGCACTGCCTGCGCCAGTTTGTCTTCATTTATTATGCCAAATCTCCTGATTTTGGCGTGGCGGTGCGAGGTGCCGCGACTCGCGCCGGTGGACGACGTATCGCTTAATTTACACAAGGTAATGAAAGCGGGGAACGGGAGGACAAAACAATTTACCTGCTGACACGGGAAGCGGTGATTTGCGAACACGGGGGTTAGCGGCGGAGCGGGCAGAGGGCCAGGAGGAGGAAGAGGAAGACGGGCCGAGGCGATAAAGATAGGGAGAAAAGAGACGGGGTGGGCGTCCTGTGTGTGTGATCACAGCTCTGATGAGGGTCCCACACACACACATGCTAAGTGAGCTGTACACCAACAGCCAGGTATGACCTGTGCCTTGTAGGAAAAGCGATTTTGGAGGCTTTTAAGCATCCTGCCAGAGGAATAATGCAGGAAAACCACCCTGTTTTATGTCAGATGAATGCTTTCTTTATATGATTGTGATCAAGTGTGAATGACAAAACAAACAGACACTTTGTCATGTCTTTAGTGCTGAAAACATTTCAATTGAGTGTTCCTTGTCAAAAAAAAGAGTCTGAACAGCACAAATCCATTTTTTTTTTCAAATCAGGCCCAGGCCACCTTTATGTGTGGTCTTAAATCAGATACATATTCGAGATTTTGTAATGCGCCTTAAATCTGAACGGCCATGTCGCATTACATGTGCTTTTTAAGTCATTGAAATTATCGCATTTAAATGACAATGTGGAAAAAAAGTGCAAAAAAAAGTTGGATTTCAGCACAAAATCCAATCTGAGCATTAAGACCTGCAGTGTGAACTAAGCCTGTGTGGGGATCAGGGGATCAACTTTAGTTTTGTGATGCTACAGTAATACTTTATGTAGGAACTCTCGGATTTAATAAAAAATATCATAATTTGTGTTCTGAAGAAGAACAAAGGTCTTAAAGGTTTGGAACTATCCCTTTAAGAATTCATTTCAAATAATAAATTAACGTGTAAGGATCTTTGTTTGTACATTTCCTGAGAGGACCATTATTTCTCTGCTTTATAAAGATGACACAGATGCCCCAAATTTAAATAAACATACATTCCAGAATAGATTTCCAGTATTTATGCAGGCTATTCAAACAAAAATAATATCTTATGTATTAAGTGAACCTTTGGGTAAAAACACGGCATGTGTAGCGTTATTAGATCTATGCATTACAGTAGGTTTTAATTTACAGGCTGTCTGCCTCATTGATGTTAATTAAATGTTATTTATATTCTATATATTCTACTTCTCTTTGAATTAGCACTGGTTTTCTTTTTCTTTCTGCCACTGATTGACTGTAGGCCCCAATGATCTGAGCTTAAACATAACTCTGACAAAAAGCATTATTTGTAGGTAATTCAACAACATTCACTTAATGAGTTCATTTGAAATCATTTGAAAGAAAAAAGTTTAAAAAAAAAAAGATTAAATAATTTTTTTAATATTATAGCATAACAAGATATTTATATGCAATGCTTTTCTGGCCTTGAAACATGCAGCATTCTATTTGTTGATGTAATTTCAACAGGAAGACAGGGCGGGACATATCGAGCAGCCCCAACCCCTTTTTAAAATAGCCAGTAGTGTTTTGTTTATTTCTGCTCTGGCCAGAGCCGTTGAGCTCAGTAAAGCCGCATTTGACAGCCACAGTCTAATAGATCACCCCTAGATCCCATATGAAAGTCTTACTAAAACAAAACAGTGACCATAATCATGCTGAAGCTGTGTGGTTTTAGAAGTGTTTAATATATGTATACTCACGCATATGATTCGCTCCGTGTGATTGCGTCTCTTGACCGGAGACAAAGTCCAGTCAGACTGTGCGTACTGTCGAGGTTCTCATTTGCCCCAATCTAAAACATAATTACACTGCCTGAATCCCTGTCGCCTGCACCTCTCACAGTAGAGACCGATCTCAGCTGCAGATCAGCATCAACTTATAGTGTGAGCGTTTCTAGAGAGCATTTGATTGGTCAGCAGCTGTCCTTTTATGACTACTCAGTGTTATGCGTGTGTGTGTGTGTCTCTCGTTCTGGTCTGCAGGTGGAGGTTCCTAAGGGTGCCGTCATTGACTCTGTGTACTGTGGCAGCGACGGCACCTTCTTCCTCACTGAGTTTGGAAAGGTCTTAGCCTGTGGCAGCAACGACCTCAACAAGCTGGGTCTGAATCAAGGCATCACTGGAATCAAAAACCACCCGGGCGAAGTATGCACTACTACAAGCATACTCATGAACTCATGCAGTATGATTCATTAGTCTAATTAATCACATGTTAATCAAATAGAGATCATTGTGTGAAATGAATCAGAAACAGTGAACAGAGGCATTACACAAAAGTAACTTTTTTTATAACGAAATAATTAGATTCACCCATCAAATGGGTATTATTTTTTAATTAATGTTGAAATATGAAATGATAATGAATAGAAACACTCAAAATGAAACAAAAATTGCTAGTAGGCACTGGCAATGAGTGAGTCATTGAATTATTCACTCACTGATTCATTCAGAGTCGTAAGTGGTTGTCTTTATAAATTCACTGAATCATTGACTCACTCCATTTGTTCAAAACCATGGATTCGTTCAGTACAAACCTCCGGTGTGTTGATCAGACACTTAACAGTTCTGCTGTGGCTTTGATTGAACTGCAATTAGTGAAATTAGGCAGAACAGACAATATTGACTTGTGCTCCGATATAATAAAATAATAATTTTATTTCACAATGTCTCTGCAATAGATTTTGAACCTGAATTTTAGCAGCATATGGTGCTGTGCCTGTATTTTCACCTCAGCACACAGTGAACACCCTTGTAATTCAACCTTTTAGAATCTTATGAGTTATTATTTTAGGTTCAGCAGTGCGCAAGGATTTAGAGACAAGCAGAGTACAGCTGTTCAAAACTAAGCTCATAATCGACTCGCAATGCATCGATTCATTTGCCCAGCCCTGACATTGACAATGTGCACAATATTAATTTCACATTTATTGAACTGTTGTACAAACCAATCATATTTGCATTTGTGCGTTTGTACAGTACTCTTTGCATGGTGTGATACTGCTGTATCATATCACTGTGTTGAATCAACAGCCGTACGGGTCTTATGTTGTGCAGGGTTATCAGGGGATCCCGTACACCACCACTCTGACGCTGGTCAAGCAGCTCTCACGCTTCAAGATTCAGTTCATCGCTCCGGGAAAGACGCACACGGCTGCTATAGACGGTGCGTTTGCTCTGGCTTTACTGTTGATGCTCTGATGATGGAGGCTCATGCTGTGTGAATGATTGTGCAGAGCGCGGCCGTCTCATGACCTTCGGCTGTAATAAATTCGGACAGCTGGGAGTGAAGGACTTCAAGAAGCACCAGGGCGTCCAGATCCTCGTGGGGCCCTTCGGAGGGAAGGGTGTCACCAAGGTGTCTTGTGGAGACGGGTTCACGATCGCTGCCACAGAGGGTGAGTGCAGGAGCGCTTCTCTTTGATGAAGATATTTCTTTTATTTGTGTTACTTATTTGATTCGTTTTTAAATTTCAATTCAATTACATTATATTTCAATTGCACAAAGAAACGTGCAGCAATATCTTGATGAGGGACACCTTTTCATTTACTGTATAATGTCCTCATTTTGTTAAAAACAATAATACAAAAGTGAGAAAATCATGAAATCAAAATTGTGAGTTGAGTGCAGCATTGCATCTCTATATTTGAGGTCTGAGATTTGGAAACAGTGGAGAGAGAAAGAGAGAATGAGCAAACAGCATTTTTGTCTAATTAGCCGATATCGTCTTAAATGGACTACATAGCATTTAATCTTTTGTCCTGTTTTCAGTCACGTGACCGTTTCGAACACCCGGAGGGCTAGACATCCATAGAACTACAGCATGCGTTTAAATTTTTTATCTACTTTCTAATATTTAGATCACCTCTCAAAACAATAAAACAAAGGTTTGTGCACAAAATTCAAGTTTTGCCAACTTGCAATTCATATTAAGCGCCCGCGACAACATTTCCATCATTAAACAGCGCGACAAAACATTGTAGAAACACGAAGTGCCTTTATATGTTTAAAACAGTAATATAATATCGAAACTCATAATCTCTGTATTAATGATGCATATGGAAAAGCAGATAAGGCAGGAATATTAATGCAATCCAGTTAATGGTTCGGTGTTTTCCTCATAACAGTTTTCAATGAGAAACCACTTAACATTGCACATTGCTTTTATATTCTGGCTTCATCTTCTTGCCTGCACAAAATATACATCATGAATAATACCTGTTAATATCTTACTACATTACTGCTTAATGCAAACTGTGTAGAACGTTAGTAAAGCTGTGTTTACCCTCCAGGGGGCGATCCTGTAACGTCACGTGGAAGCTATCAATAGCATGGGAGTTTGATTAAATATTAAATATTGATTTTTGTAAAATGTTGCAATTTTAAAAGATGTTACTTTTTGTTGTTGTTGTTGAAAAAATGACACATACAAGGTAAAAATAAATCTGAAAAAATACATGAATATAAAAGGCTGGCTGTTATGTGTTCCTCAGATAATCAGATCTTTGCGTGGGGGAACGCAGGGAACGGGCGTCTGGGGATGCCCGCTGATAAAGGCTTCGGCTCCGAGGTGTGTCCCGCTCTTCCTCGGCCCATCTTCGGCTCCCTGCACCATGTGCCGGACCTGTCCTGCCGCGGCTGGCACACCATCCTCATCATGGGTCAGTGAGAGAGGGATTAAACCACAAGCGCTTTGTATTGTTGCGTCAGTAGTATGTAAATGAATGATGTGAGTTCACTCTTTCTCTGTTTCCTGCATGTTAATTCCACAGAAATCACAAAACACTCCGTTTTGAGTCATCCGGTGGGATTTTGACAGCTTTTTTCAGTTTGATTGAGTCCAGTGCATTATGGGTGCTGAAGTTTCTCAGTTGTTTGGCGAAAGGAATCATCACTGCATTGTCTTGTCCTGTCACTCATTTCTACTGCGTAGAACGAGCATGTAAATATTTGTGCCTTACATTTCTGTTTACGTTTATTCACAGAAAAAGTCCTAAACTCCAAAACGATCCGTTCGAACAGCAGCGGACTGTCTATGGCCAGTGGTAAGATCAGATTTTCTGTTGTTTTAGTTGCTGTTTTACATGAATTCATAAAAGCTAGTGTAGTAGTTTTTTTTTTATTATTATTATTTTAAGTATTTATTATTATTATTTTTTATTTACTTCTCTCATTTTAGATAACTTTTGTATTGTTGTGTGCTTTTGTCAATTGTTTTATTATTATTATTTATTATTTATTTTTTTTATAAATGTTTTGTATGTCTGCATAGTTTTGATCAATTTAATTCAGTTTTGGATTTAGCACATCACGATCAACAAAATGAAAATGAGAAATGTTGCATTGGACACTGGCTGAATTAAGCTTTCAGTTATTATATGAAATAATGAACGTTTCCTCTTGAGCTGCTCTTTAGATGTCACTGAATCAGTCGGGGAGTATGTAGTCTTTGAGTTCCCCGCCTCGTGTGTGTGTGTGTGTTTAATGGTGTGTTAATGGCATGCAGGTCAGTGCTCCACGTCCTCCGTGGATCTGGAGACGGTCTCGGCCACAGACTCGGAGCTGCGTGAGGGGATGCTGGGAGGAACCGTGGAGGCTGATATGGACGACAGAGGTCTGGAGACGCCCATCTTCTCCATGGACAGCAAGACCAACGAGAGCTCCTGCCCCTCATGGCTGCGGAAGGTGAACCCAGATTTAACACCCATCATCCTTCTGAGGCTCTTTAAGAGATCCTTATGAAAAATAAGATCTTGAGTCAGAGCAGAAAGTCTTTAGTTTGCAAGTCAAGTGCAATCTGGGTTAACATTAAGTGGCATTAAATAAAGGTGCCAAAAGAGGGTTTGCGCTGGTGCCCTCATCAATGCCATGTAAGAATGTTGAGATATTTGTACCAGAAAACAAGATGAAAAAACTTAAGATCATCTTAAGTTTTATTTATTTGACCCTTGAACAAATCATGTCTAGATGTTTTGTCCTGTTCTGTGTTTGCGTCAGTTTTGTCTCACAGAAGTATTCAGAGATGTGAGTGTATTTAACAGGAGCTTCAGAACAACAAGCACAAGGCACACATGTCAAAGTCTGTCGGTACCTGGGTTTTATGAATGTAATGCGTACTGCTTCCAGACAGCAGGAATGAAAGCGTATCTAAAGTGAAGGCTGAAATAACACACTGACAGCTCTTATTCTGTGCGGTGAAGCCTGTTTCTCTCCAGCACACACTTTTTTTTTCCCAGCACTAAGCTTGGCTTTTCCAAAAAAGATTTTGGATTTAAAGATTTTTGACCTTTTATGTATGCAAATGATGTCAGTAGGTTATAGTCAATTATGGTCAGCATCGTCCAGGTCCACATCGATGCACACTCTTAATTTCTGTGTGACTGCAGGAGCTGCTGGACGCTGAGTTCATCCCAATGCCAGACGATTCGCAGGACTCCATCGACCCGCTGACCAAGCCCTACACTGAGAGCGCCACGCTGCCGTATGAGGAGCTGGACCAGCTCAAAGCCGCCGCCGGAAAGAGCCTTATGGTACACAGACAGCGTTCTGACCCTAAGAGGGGCGGGGTTTCCTCGTGAGTGGGCGGGGCCTCCCTCATGACCCCTGTGTTGTGTTTGTTTTGCAGCCGGCTGCATGCGTGGATTACGAGCGGATGAACGGTGTGGAGACGGGACGCGCGGAGCAGAGCTGCTGTGGCGCGAGCATCGAGCTGGCTAACGTACGCTTCACTCAACCTCATGTCTGACACAGATAAACCCCACACTGCTCTAACACAGAGCTGAAACCATAAACCAGCACTGAGACAAAAACAACTGACACGGATGCAAACTCTTCACCTGCACGTTTAGTCATGCATCTTCAAAGTGTTTTTGCAAGAGCGTCATGTTGTAAAGAAATTAAGTATTTTTTGATGTGTAGAAAGATATGAGGTCACTAGCCTCCGTCAGCCCAAATCTGGTTTGAATAACTGACTGTCTGCAAAATGTACCGCTAATATGTTTTCATAAGCGCATCTTGTTTCATGAATGTGTGTTGGTTTCTATGGCGATGCCATTGTGTTGTAATACCAATGTTTAAAAATAACAATAACAAAACTACAGATGTTGCTGAAACTGAACGCAATTCAAATAGGATTCCAAACCACATATGAATGTAGCTCGAAATGAATTTGCAAATAACAGATTTCATGTAGTTGCTGTTCAGACGATCTAAAAACAATCTAAAGCTAAATATAGGTTGGATATTTCAGAGCTCAGGGCTGTCCAGGGCCGGTGTCCGGCAGAGTTCCTAACATGCCTAGTAAGAGCTTGATTAGCTGCTCCAGATGTGTTTGATTAGGGTTGGAGCTAAGTTTGTCAGGACAGAGTTTGGACAGCCCTGGAGTAGACTGGTTTGGGATCAGAATCAGACTCAAACATATTTGAGTGGACACAAGAGTAAAGTAAATTACTTTCACGGAAAAAAAAGTTATTTCCCCCAAATATCTATATTTCCCATAAGAGAGAGGCAAAATGTAAATGTATTTTTATTTATTTATTTATTTTTTTACAGCTCAGAGAAATGGTGAACCGACAGGAAGCCCAAATTCAGCTCTTACAGGAACAGGTGAGTTAAACCTGTCTGAGCACTACCACCAGCTGTAAGACCTGCTCATGATCTCATAGCAAAACAGCAATAGTTTAGACAAATATGCTGAAGATATCCGAGATATAGAAGTGTGTTTCTTCATCAGAACTGGAGAAATGTGTCTCTGCATCAGTGTCTCAGTAATGGATGTGAATGGGTGCCGTCAGAATGAGAGCCTGATAAAAACATCAGAATAATCCACACCACTCCAGTCCATCAGTTAACATCTGGAGACAACACAAGCCTTAATCCAGCTAATCCAGCATTAAGATTTTTAATCTAAAACATCATAGAGTCTAGACTGTCATTCTGACGGCACCCATTCACGTCCATTACTGAGATGCATTTCTCCAGACCTGATGAAGACACTCCTCCTGATCTATTTTTCACATTTGGCTAAATTATCGCTTAAAGAGTGTATTAGATAACCAAGTGTTGTGTTAATAATGAACAGCTGAAGGAGAGATCTGGAAGTGTGTCGTTAGCGGTTTAATATTCCACAAATCTCGTTCTCAGCTGAATGTGTTTTCCCAAGCTAACTAGACATGATTGGTTTTTATGTAAATGTTTGTCAGTTCAACGATCAGCTGAAGGAGAACGAGAGACTGTGGAGAGCCATTCAGAGCCTCAGAGCAGATGCTGGACTTCAGGAGACCGGTCCGAACCACCAGGAGTGAGAGAAGGAGTTATCACTGCTTACAGTGAGTGTGCTCAGGCAGACTGAGGGGGTTTCTGCAAAATCATTAGTGCCTTTCATAACCAAAGACTGTACGAGTTCTTCCATGCTGCTAATGTCAAGCCAAAGCGCTCCGGATCTTTCAGTGCTGTGTGTACGGACATGAACAGTGAGTGTTTAATCTGGGATCAACATTAAATAATGTCCGTCGCATCACCAGACAATCCCTCCAGAACGAATGTAAGAGAAGTGTCATAAATGGTTGACTGCAGTCTTCATGGGTTTAAAGCTGTCATGTGTAACATCCAGCACAATATTGTTTTACATGTTTCAGGCGCTCTTTTATAATGAGCCTGTTCAACTGAAAGTGCCTCTATATTAGTTTGTCTTCGGTGTATCAGTGTTAATGTCGTTTGTACAGGGTGTTATTCTTAAAGGTTTTATCTTTCCTATGCAAGCAGGTCTAATGCAACTGATGTGCTTCAGTCAAAGATTCTTATAAACACTTTGAAGCTACTTCATGTTTGAAGCCAAAACACGCTTTGATGCGTCACGGGACTCTGCTCTTCATATGCATGCTAGTGTCCACGTGTTGAGTGAAGGTTTCTTCACGTTTATATCAGAGTAAGTTTGTTGTGCCTACACATCATGTGTCAAAACTACTGATTTCTTGTGTTTTCATTACTTTAGCGTTCTTCTCTCTTTTATGTATATTGCCAAAAAATAGAGAACGACACCAAGTTTATGCAAATCTGTGGAGCGAAGGTAAAACGCAGATCTCCGAGACTTTGGATCAGAGAGAGCTGTGGAAAGTGCTCGGCTCCAGTGCGTGCCACCGCTGTATTGCATTGAGACATGCATGTTTTTAAAGCATTGTTTGTGTGTTTTTAGTTGGTTTTTTTTTATAGTTTCATTTGTGTTTTTTCCAATGTCTGTGCTTTGAAACTGTGTCATGTAATTGGGACTCGCTTCTGAGGTGTTTTTATGCTTCATACACCCATCTCAGACACTGACTGATGCACATTTTTAATTAAAAAAAGGTGAGGCAAAATGTCACACTGATATTGTGGTACTTTTTGATGTTACTTAAGTCAGTCTCACCAGGATAGAAATTATTTTTCTCAAAAACTGTGATGCAGTTGTGTGTGTTCTGTAAGATCTACAATAGTTATTTACTTGAGTGTGTACTGCCTGCAATTAGGCTTACATTGTTCAAGGGTTAGTTTTTTGTAACATCTCAGTAACAACTGATTTTTTCTTTGTGAACTTTGAAGATCTGCCATTCACTAATCTGATCGTTGTGCGCATGCGCATCATACTAGGGATTTGGGAGAGTCAACCACGTCTTCAGCCCCAGAGAATCCGAATCATTTTAGCCAATCGGTTCGTTTCAATGAACCGATTCGCAACTCAGTCTCTAAAGCGCGAGCTTTCGCGTGGAATTTTACTTTACTTTCTGTCGTAATATTGTTGTTAAACATTGTTTATTTATGATTAGAATGAATAGCTGTTATATAATCTATTATTATTAACAGCGCTATGAACTCAAAATCGTTCACGTGTAGAATTTAGCTTTCTTTTTGGCATAGAGATGTTATGCACTTTTTTGTAATTATCAGAAATCATAGCTGCGTCAAATATTATATTAAACGTTGTTATTATTAATAACTTGGCATTAATAATAATTAACAGCCGGTTAAAACGAATGATATTTCTTTTACCGTCCAATATAATATAATATAATAATAATTGTTCCAATCTCGGTTTACCCTGACTAATACAAAATCATACAGTCCGCTGTTCGGCGAACGCTTAGCGAATCGGTTCAACCGAGTCTTTTAAAGGATTCTGTTCATAAGAACGAGTCGTTGATGAATCGGGCAACACAGTCGGCGTCGTGTAACGGGACCTGTGATCCGGCAGGGCGATGGCTCGGACTCTACACCGAAATAAAATAAAGCTGGACAGAGGAGACCCCTGTACCGCATTGATCCGAGTTTAAGCGCGTGACCGACAGCAGCAAGCGCGTGGGGACGGCGGTCTGGTGACGTCAGAGGAGCGGCGGTCCTCATTGTCTGTAGTGCAGCTCGTTTTCATCACATATACCCGCGTTTTAACCCGTCCACGTGACTTTTGTGTTCTCCGTGGTCGTGTGTTACATTTAAATCTTCAATCTAAGATCAAATGCTGTTTGTTTCTTCTCTAGACGCCGGTTTGTTTGTAAATCAGAGTCAGCCTGCTGTTCCTGTCAGCATCAGCTGTGATCGGAGGATAGGTGACTCTATAACTGCATTCCTGCGCTCATAAACAACTTGTGTGTTGTATTTGCATTGCTTCCTGTCAGAACTAGTATGCTGGATGGTATATGTTGACGGAGTTGCGGCTGGGGGTCAGATTGTGTCCGGACACCCCAGCCATCCCGCCGAGGGCCGTAGCTCTGCTGGACCCAGGGGTCAGAAGGGGCCCACAGCAATTTCTTAATTGTGCTTTTAGGAAGGTCCCAGATTTCCTAGCTCCGGCCGGACTGTGGGCCGTCCATGCCGGTGTCCTGCTGTGGGACCGTCCATCACGGTTCCTCTCCGAGGAGAATCATCCACAAGAAGCCAGGAATCAGGACTTGTTTGAGTCAGCCGTGCTCCTCGGTTGGGCTGAGAATGCTGCGGACCACCTTCAGTCTGGAGGGAGTGGAGGAGCGAGACGAGGAGCAGGAGGATGAAGGAGAAGATCTGCGGGATGGAGGGATCCCATTCATTATTAATAGGGGGGGTCTGCCCATAAACGAGGAGACCTGGGAGCAGATGTGGAGGCACGTCGCCCGCATCCACCCGGATGGAGAAGCCGTGGCCAGGAGGATACGGGGAACTGGTGACCTCCCCAAGGTACAGCTTTCACAGCAAGAAATCTGACAAAACACCCAGTGCATGTGCAACTAATTACGTTACCTAGTTACTTTTTACGGAAAATAATGTTACATTCCTTTTGGATTACTTTAAATCTTAAATCTGGGCAGGCTTGTTTGTTTATTTTTCAAATATGAAAAAGCCCTTTCACAAAAGTGAAATGAATACGCCTCAGGCTGAAGGAAATGTAAAGTCAGGTCTGTACAGCTCAAGCTAATCTTATAAAGAATATGACGCAGATGTAACTTCAACACTTTTCAGCAATAACTAAAAGAAAACATTTGTCAGTTTTAGCTTAGTGTGGTTGAGTGTGATCCTCGAAGGCAAGACATCGGTTAATAAAATGGAAATAAATGCATAAATGATGTCTTATTTAACATATTTAATTATTGCAGTTTTGTATAATACATTTTAATTTTCGTTTTACTGTTTTTATTCATTTTAAGGAATACTGATCTTTTTTTTTTGTACAGGTGAGATGAGACAACTTCTCCCGTTGAGACACTTGTTAGTCACCTCACATGGTTTTACTCGTGTATTTAATGTTGTGGAACAAAACATGAAACTATCTTGAGCTTATGTTGAGCACCACAGACATTATGTTGGGAATTTAACACAAAACCCATTAAAATAACGAATGGACTTAAGGATGATGGAACCAGAAGTGCTAAAATTAGAACTCATTTCCGGGTTCTGGTCTATAAAATACATCTATGCAGCACTGTTAGTGGTATCAGTTATATCCCTACAGTTTGTGGACTGCTTTCCATCTGTCTTACTGGCTTTATTTCTTTAATTCGTCCCTTGTGGGCTGATCAGATCAGATGTATCTAATCAATATGCTGTGAGTTCAGATCCAGAACGCAGTGATCATTACTGCTCCGCTGAAGTGGGATGCCTTTCTGATACTGTAGCACTCTTAAAATAAACGTTTCTTTATTGACATTTTTGGATCCATGAAACAACCATGGAATCTTTCCATTGCACAGATGTTTCTTTAGAGTTTTAAAATGTTTTTAACAGAAAAAAAGTGTTTCTTTTAAGATAGTTTCTGTTACCATTCTTTTACACTGAATCAAGGACTGATCAGACAGGACTCTATATATCATGGGCTGTCATTAATTATATAATTTAAACATCATATTATATAAACGAGGTCATTGTCCAGCTGTTAGCACTTTATTCTTTTAACCCTGTAGATTCCAGTACCAAGTGTGCCTACATTCCAGCCCAGCAGCAGTATTCCCCAGCGTCTGGAAGCCATACAGCGATTCATCAGGGACTTGCAGTATCCTTTCACACAGGTCTTTCAGGAGGGACATCGATGTGCTGAAGTTACTCCTCATGCCACAGTTTTCATACTGTTACTGCAACTTTATAACACGTCTGTAAGACGTTCACTACTGCAGTATTACATGTCTATCATGAGTACTGGTCAGGAATCAGTCCGAATGAGCTGACACTGTAGATACATTTATTTAAAGAAATAGTTCATCCAAAAAAAAATCACATACTTAAAAGGGAATGCTACCAAACTATAAAAACATCAAAGGAAAAAAAAAACATATCTATATATATATTTAATAGAATACTTTAGTGATCATTGCTCCGCTGAGGATCAGTGAAAGTAAAGCTCCTCAAAAGATCCTGATGATCAGATTCTTCTAGAAAATGACTGATGTAGAATCAAGTAAAGCGGAGCTGCTTCAGTCCAGGAAGAGTTCATCTGGAGATATGAGCAAAGTTAATCTGACGCCTACTTCATCAGAGATTTAGATCAGTCAGGATAGACTTAACAGAAAAAGACACATGGTTTCAGTGAACAGAGACTTTGGCGATTGTTGTCCGTTACATATTATGAGTGATTTCAGCTCGTTGTTATGTTGTAGGCTGATGGAATTTAGGCCACAAGAGTTTTACATTGATGATGATGAAGGATGAAATGAGCAGATGTCAAGAACAATGAAACATTGTGTGTGCTGTTGGTGTGGCCCAATGTATCTCACAACTATTTGGCACATGACATTTTGTAACATACTGTAAAAGTTTTGTCTTATTATGTATATTCTCATGATATTTTACTGTTAATATAGGTTAATGTCTGTAAAGCTGTTGACTTTATATAGCGCATTGTCTCCTGACAGTGTTCTGTTCTTAACATTGTCTGTCAGATACAATCACACTGGAACACAGTTTTATGAGATCAAGAAGAGCAGGCCGCTCACAGCGTAAGACCCGTCCACACATCTGTCTCCTGTCTTAAAGCTTGACCCTTCATGCTACTAGCTTACTATATTCAGTACTTTTAAATATTATTGATAGACCTTTTTGTGAGAATGTTTTTACTTTTAATTCATTTAAAATGTTATTTTTTAAAAATATGTTAGGCCTAATTGGATACCGACTCATTGCATTATTACCCACCCATGTGTATTTCAGATTGATGGACATTGCCAAGGAAATGACAAGAGAATCTCTACCAATTAAATGTTTGGAAGCCGTTATCCTCGGGATGTATCCTTTACTTGAATGTTTTTTGTGTGCATATGAAAAGTGTAATAGTTGCTCTCATACAAGTTGTCTTTGTGGTTGGTTCAGTCTAGTTTGAACTTTGTTCTGCAACAGCGGCTTTAGATGTGACATTCAAAAACAATCTGGACTGAAAGTGATGCTTAAACTGTTTAGATTAGACTGAACTTATTACAAGATATTTTGTTTTGGTTGAAGCTTTTGCTGCAGAATTTTGAACAGGTTAGTCTTATTACTGCAGGACATCCAGCAAGTAATGCGCTGCAACTATCTAGTCTTGCAGAGTTTTTGTTTTTTTATATTTACAAGTTTTATTATAAAAAATACACTGCACTAACTTTTATACATAGTATGCAGTAAATATAGAGCTGTCATTAGCTTAACAATGGAAACAGATTAATGGGAAACAACCAAAGTTTTTCATAAAATTACAAAAACAGAGGACCTAATACAAAGCCTTGTGGTACTCCACTGTATATATATATATATGTAAGGAATAATTGACGACGGGCCGTTGAATTATTAGAAAAATAATGCACACCCGAGGTGGT